>JAMKQA010089898.1:0-14662 GCA_024699735.1 Posidonia australis
AAGGACTAGCCGTTTGTGACCGTTATTGTGGTCGTTAGACACAATTGATGAAGGTCTCTTGGCTATAAATATGACTCATTTATGCCTCCTTAAAGACACACATTGAATACTTGTAATTCATTATTTCCTTTAGTCATTTACTCTCCTCACAAGCATTCTGTAAAGCAAATTGTTGTAATCAAGCACTGTGAGAAAAGATCTCGATTGTAAAGCTTCAAAGAAAGGGCTCTAGTTTCTCGAGGTTAGAGAAGTGGAAAGAGCAAGAGAGGAGTTGGTGGAACTACCAACAAGTAAGTTCTCTTTCATTTAAGAATAAGGGAAAAATCTCAAGAGGGTCTTGAGGAGTGGACTAGGTGGGGTTGCCGAACCATTATAAATCGATTGTGTTTTTCAATTACTCTCATCCCCTTCTTGTGCTTTTAATTCTGGTGTGCATGATAAGTAGAATTTCATAAATCAAATTATTTATCATTTCTGATTATTGTTAAAATTGGTTATAGAGATATTAAAAAGTAAAATTCTCTATTCACCCCTCTCTAGAGAAGCTTTTCGATCCTACAAAATATTCAACACTAAGTGTAACATAGTCAAATGCAAAATCCACTACTGTTTTTGATTAGATGCTTGTAAAACATTCATAAATCATCTTAGATCGGTAAATGATTCTTCCTCTCTGCCATATATGTTTCTTAATGCTTTACTCTTGCATGCCATGACTTCTCGTAAGTGATGTTAATTCATTTTTCAGTATTCACCCTTTTTATAATTTCTATTGGTGAAATAATTATTCTCATTTTCTCTAATGAAAGCATTATCTTGTAAACACAGGTTGAACTGCATTGTCTATGATTAGACAACAAGTTTGGATTGCTACAGATTATCTTTGTGTATAACTCTTGACTTTGAAGAATGTCTTTCCCTAGACACAGATGCACGTAATTTCTATGGACAACCATTTTATATACACTTTATTATATATTTGCTCTTTGAGGATGCAACAACTATGTACTACACAAAATGATTCATATGCCACACTTGCAATACATGTACTAAGTCTTCTTTGGTAGGAAAAAAATTGTTAGGCCAAAAAGCATGACCTACATTAGTTGGTATGCCATCAACATTTTCATGTAAATGACATTATTTAGTGTTGAATAATACAACATGAACTGCATCTTCTATCATCGAATTTTCTATCCATTCCTTATTATCAAATATGTTAGGAAGCTTTTCCAATGATTTACGACATTCATTGTTTATGTAATGTTCATCAACATAATCATCTATTTCATTGTTTAATACTTGTGACATAGAGTGAATAATATTGGTTCCTTCTTCTGTAGGTTGGTCTTCATTGCTTGGAAATTGATCATTCAATTCAAAATCTCTTATATCATTTTTCATACCATGTTGTTTTGTATTGTCCTACACATGATACAATGGTACATCCAAGTTCAATTGAGAAAGAGCATGATGATATGATGATTAGTCCAAGTTTGATTGAGAAGGGGCATGACTTTAGAACCCACCAACTTCATATTTGAACGAATACACATTATGATGGTATAGAAAGAACACACTCCATTAATTTAGAATCTTACGAAATTTTTTGACATATATTAACTTCAAAGAAATATATGATTAACTATTTATTTACAAAAAAATATATATTTACCATTGTCCATGAAAAATTTGTAATCCTCCAATTGGTGTCATAGTTTCAAATCCTGGAGTGTATTGAACGTAACTTGGACTAACAGTCGTACTATGCTTAGGATTGTTAAACTTGACTGAATCAACATTAGAGTCCAACATCCAAGATAAGTTCGTGGTAAAATATGCTAAATGTACTTGAGATAAAATTTCATAATTTAAATCCAATTTTTCCACATACACTTCCACAGTAGACACTTTATCATTTTAACTTAGCATAACTTTTATTGTGTCAACATATGTGATTTCAACATAAATCAAGAAGTAATGCAAAAGCTACTTGCCTGATATCTTAATATCATAATAATATCGATCTAATCTAGTAAATTCAAGCACCTTATTCTTCAAATTTATTAATTTACTTTTACAATGTAAATTGATTACTTTAGAAGTATCACCTTTATAGTTTAGAGTTTTTTCATCCATAACAATTTTTTCATCCCAATGAACTAATATTGCCACTATAAATCAAAAAAACATATGTTCAAATATTATCATTACAAGGCTAAAAAATCTCAACAATATGGATCAAAATTTCAAAAAAGGAAGATAACAACATGAGAATAGGAATCATGTAGAATACCTGACACTAATATGCACAACACATGCCTAAACCCAAAAAGAGCCAATATGCAAAACACAATATAGAATACCTATTTTCTAGCAACCCAAAAAGAGCTAGGGTTTTTAGTAAACGGAAGAGAAATACCTTGTAGAATAAGGGCTAGAGTAGAACACAATGTTGGCAATTGTGACATCGAAAATAGCAAAAGCAGGGATTAGAGTGGAGACCGTTGGACCAAGTGCAAATTCTAAGAGAGCTGGGTGTAGAGGACTGGAAATGCCTTATTGCTTGTGGCTAGCGAGTTTTGTAGTAGATTGAGCTTGACCTTATAAGAGCCAAATTCTACTTTAAACGAATTTAGTTTTTAATATGCCGAATTCATCACCCCTTAATTTCAAAGTTGAACAGACTAAGGAATTCGATTTTTATATTGTCGAGTTCAATGTAATGAACGTGTACTTTATTACTAATTGAATTCGCTAATATAAATGTTAAATTCAAAAAAATAAAAGAAAACGTTGACCTGCTAGATTAAATTTTAAAGTTGAAACCTGACTCATTGAATTCAGTTTTGAAAAAATTGAATTTAGTTGAAACAGAATTCAAATTTTTAAGAATCAAATTTAGTTGAAACAAATATGTGCTTTTATTGCTAATTAAATTTGACAATGTTAATGCCAAATTCATAAAAAAAAAATAGACAAAAAATGTTAACAGGTCAAGTGAACACATGGGACCAACTTGAACCTTGTCAGAAGCCTAGTTTTGAAAATATCATGAAAGAAAGTCTATTTTTATATTAAGTTATTATACTAATATTATTTTAAAATATTCTCCAGTAAACCACACAAAAAATTGTGAATGCAGAGTATGTCGCAGACACCCAAGATGTTTATCTTTAAAAAAAATAGAGCACCTACGATTATATTGACTAGAGTTTATTTTTTTTTGGGATAAGGAACCATATGGATTGGAGTTGCGATACAACCTTTATTTGAGTTACAAATAAAACAAGTCCATGATTCCACGGTCGCATCAATTCTAAATTGAACTAATCTGACTGCTTCTACCTAGTTCAATCAGAAAGCGTAAAAAAAGGGTTCTTGTCTACTTTAAACTAGCTTAAACTAGGTTTTTGGCAATGTATGGTAATGATTCTCATATGAATTATTTAATAGCCAAAATCGTGTGTTGAAGCGAAAATACAGTCAATTTATCCCTAGAAACTGGCACAACTTATACCATATAAATTTGACATAAACTAAAAGCTAAAGTGGGTGAACTTCTAACTAGACATTACATTTTGTGGAAGACCATAAGCTAGAATTGTTACCAAACACAACTAAATAACTATGGAAGAATGCAAGATTTATCATACAAACTACATCATTACGGTGGCACAAGATCTATTAAGCATGGAGTACGGACATTTTTGGATTAACAGCAATATGAGAAGAGAATAAAAGCGAACGATTAAAAAACTTAAATTATACAATTGTTGTAATTTCAATAGCTTGCTCATAATATAAAGAATAAAAAACCGGATGAAGCCCTCTATACAAGAGAAGTGGCTGTCCAAAAACTCCACTTGAAACCTCACAATTTACAATGAAAGGAAAGAAAGAAAAAAACTTCCATTCGTATTGTACTTCTATATTGCCCCATTTCCAAAAAAGAGCATCTAGAGCCTGCTAGAGGAGCTACTCCTGATCTATTACCCGGGACACTGTCCCTACAGCAATGGTATTCCCCGAAGAACGTAAGAATGCCCTTCCAAGGGCACGACAACTTGAAAATTCTTCAATGCATACCGCTCTCTCGAGAATCACCTGCCAATCAAAAGAATTAACAACTATTACAGCTAGTTTCGAAAATAGAAGACTGTAGGACACAAAAATCATCCACAAACCACAGCTTCACCGTGGCAGCATCATCTATTACTGATTGTACAAAATGGATTTTCTATATCACTGTGTTTTACCTCTATAACTGCACTTTGCTTGGCAGTAAGAAAACGTGGTGCCTTCTCGGAGGCCTTCTTGGTTTTCGGATCTATTATTGATAATATCTTTGCAACCCTGCCAGCCTCCTTTGCATGATGTGTGTGAAACTCAACCTGAAAATTTTTCCTATAATATTAGCATGAAAGAGGGAAAATGAAAAGTGGGTTAACTAGGAATTCAGGTTTACCTGAGAACCAACCACAACAGGCATAGTAATATCCAAGACATAGATCTTTAGCTCCAAACGAGTCCCAACGGAGACAGGAAAATCAGGATGACATAATACACCACCAGACATCACATGATTAGAGTCAATATCCTGCAGAGAAACAGCCACATTGTCTCCGGCTCTTGCTACATTACACACACGGGAATCACACCGTATAGACCGCACAGTGGCCAATTCCCCTGAAGGCATAACTAGAACCTGCAAACATATTCAGTGAATCCACCACATAAATAGAAATTAAGCTAATATAAACAATGATTAAGAAAATGTCTACGGTTTTAGCTGTGACAGAATTTTAGTGGAGAAAACTTGTAGCCACAAAATAGCAGATGTACCAATACCGTATGATTTCCTGCTAGCAATTTACCGTATTAGCAATATACCATCAATAGAAAAATCCAGATGCATGTTCCTCTAAAAACCTCCAAACAATAAACCTTTGACAAAAGGTGATGAATTTGTAGTAATACTTGGGGTTTCTTTTGGGTGAAGTAATTAAGTAAAAAGGCCTCAGAACGTTGGTAACCCATATTCGCTCTGCTAGGGAACTAATCAGCCAGTATGTGGCTAAATCACCAATCAACAAGCCTTCAATCGGGCAGGTAATGAAGTTACCGATCCAATCAATGACCAAACTGACTCATCTAACATGGGAATTTTGCATAATTATACCATAGGTTCAAATTTATGGTATCTCATTGGGACATACATTTCAAATACTACAAAAGACTTTTATTTAGACGTTCAGATATAAACTATTTTTGCAGAAAATTCTACCCCATACCACTTCCAACTCCCTTGCACATTGCACCCATTCCAAATGGCTATTACTCTATGAACAGCCAAGGATCATTACAGTCAATAATGACGCTCTATTAATTCATTTTATCAGCAAGACAAACCAAATATTAAGAGTTTGTGTAATTTCTATAAAAAATGGAACTCAATAACTTAAAATTATCCACAAACAAAATGCAAACTATGAAAACAAAGTTCAAATATTTGTTTACCTTTGAACCATTTCTTATGGCTCCTGTCTCCAATTTGCCACTTGCTGCCACCTGTCCTAATGAATGTGACCCAATGACATCACATATTGGCATGCGCAAGGGTTTTGATATATCTCGTTCAGGAGGATGAAGAGAGTCTATGGCTTCCATAAGGCATGGCCCATGGTACCTGCAATATCCTGCTGTCAACTCAATGAACAATAAATGCAACATTTGGCAAACTGGTGGTATATATTTATGAAAAAAATCTAGACATTGAAGTTCATGCTGTAAATGAAGATCTCTAAGAGTTTTTTTTTCCGCCACATCTCCTTTGCTTCATCATTCTCCATTTCCCACAACCAAATGGACTAGTAAAATGTTATATATCTAGATCAATATCTTTTAAAAGCATTTAATGGAAGTTTAAGCCAATGCACTGTTATTTTTGCCAACTTGTCATTTGAATTAAACTGCATACAAGTTGAACAACAGACAAGATCATGACTTACCAACTGGATAGACGGACATCAGATGAAGCTTTCACCAAATTTTGATTTTCCATGGCACTTGCTGGTATCCAGGCAACACATGATTCCTTAAACTGACAAGAGCGTAAAAATGAGCCAAGTTTTGATTTTATAAAATCAAATCTTTCCTTGGAGTACCCCACTACATCCATCTTATTCACAAGAATGACAATCTGCTCAACGCCAAAACTTCTGATAAGTTGTGCATGTTCCCGTGTCTGTCCAATACCATGTCCGTCCATACCAGCTTCAAAGGAGCCCATAGAGGCATCTATAACAAGAACAGCAGCATCTGCTTGTGTAGCACCAGATATCATGTTTGGAACAAAATCCTTGTGGCCAGGAGAATCAAGCAAAACAACATGACAATTCTTAGTGTCAAAATAAGCAATGGCAACTGTCATTGTTATACCCCTCTCCCTCTCTTCAGAACTCTCATCCATAGCCCAAGCATATGCAAATGAGCCTTTGCCCTACATATAGAAATTAATAGAACATGGCATATATAGTCACGCATTGCACTTGTTAAAATTTAAATAGCAAGATAAACTCATGGGAAGACATTGTACCTTCTCCTTAGCCTCTTTCTTGAACTTATGCATTTCTCTTTGCGACACACGTCCAAGGAGATGTAGTAATCTTCCTGATAATGTTGATTTTCCAGAATCTACATGGCCCACCTATAGAGCAAAGGTACTGTCAAATCTAGTTTTGGAAAAGCACAAGTCAAAAGAGGTCAAAAGAAAGATGTTGAATGGTAGGCCCATAAAGCTCAATTAAAGGGATGCTTACAATTGCCAAATTCAATTGCTTCAGCGTTCCCTGATCTTGATTGATCATCCATTTCTCTGGTTTGTACTCTGTCAGTACTTTAGCTTTTCTGGAACTCATCGAGTGCCTCTGCTTTCCAGTTTTATCCAGGTCCAGATTTTGCATATTGTTGGTAATGATCTCAGTATCAACAGCAATGGAATTGCTGGGTTCTGAAAATGGTACAGATGAAGATGTTTCAGCAGTTGTTAAATTTTTAACAGCTCCTTTCTTCTCTGTGGTGCTGGTGGAAGCTCTTGTAGAGGTTGAAAGCACTGAATTGGCTGAAATAAAAACATGATTTAGTGCATGATACATATTGCAAATCTAGATTGTTTTTATAAATCCATAAAAAGATACCTTTTGAAATGCCTTTTGATGCATTCTTCCCAGCAGCCACGAAATCATCAGGGGAAGGGCTATCAAACTTGAAAGGCACTGTCGCCAACAATGTAAGTTAGACTTGTAACACACTATATCCAACACCTACTATCAACATGAGATTTGCCTACTAAAAATGCAAGTAAAAGCACTTTGTCAAACTCATGTGGTACTCGTCTGCAAGGAAAATAACTTTAACAGTTGATTGTTGTAACTTTGATAAACCTAAATACAATATATTGGATTTCCTGTTTTATAAGATTTCAGGAAAATCTTGATGAATCTTGACATAAACACACTTTTTTGGAAAAAAACCAACTTTGAATAAAAGACTATAATCAATATTTGAAATGACTCTCAAGTGTATCTCAAGCATAGCATTTTAGCAGACACGTAAAAAATTAGGCAATGAATATCTGGTATGCAAATATTGTTATGCATCTGTTTGCATAACTAAAACTGAGAACCTATAGTATGGAACGTGATGATGCACCTGATGACCATGATATTTTCAGAGAATACTTAGCCGAATAAAAAATTGAAAGCAATTATATTACTTAGATCTGTCAATTGAATCGCGTTGTATATAAATGTATGTACTATACGTATGTATCTACCCCAAACATGACTCGTTTAAATATCATGTAACTAATATTAAATCCAAACATAAATTGCTTATTGTCGTGTATACATGACATGATCTATTTAGTACATGTTTAAATTTACGATGTCATTTTGACACAAAAATGATCTGATTGCTATGAGTACACATTTACACATTTATTACATGATTACATATTCAGTACATGTTTACATGTTTTGTATAAGTTTAGTACACAATGAAATGTTTTGTACACATTTAGTATAATAATGTTCAATAATCCTAAGTTAATAACCACGATTAGTTTAGTAACTAGTAAGGTTAAATAATTATTAATATGATAAAGTTAAATCTATTAAAATAATGCTAAATAATTACTAATATAAGAATGTACACTTAAAGTATACTAACTGGGTAGTCACGTAGTATATATATGATTAGGTAACGTGTAACTATTGTGTACTTATCGGGTTTTCCATATTATACTTAACAACCTGTTTAATAATCGTGTCTAGTGGGTAAACATAATAAGTACACAAGACACGATAAGGTTAAACCCAAATATGGTTTAATATTACTGTAGCATACATATAAGTCATTAGAAAAGATTATCATCCTTAGAGGCAAGAAATATCAGCTCTACACCATTTAAATATTATCTGCTTATATAACTTAAATTGGAAATAAATATGTTATGGAATAGCATCGTGCATTCACAAGCATGAAATTATAGGAAATATTATTTATTCTGTTGGTATAATTTGAGAGTATTTAAAGCATTGCATGTTACATGTAACTCAATTAGAAAAGAGTATGATTTATTGATCATGCCCTAAGAACCATCTTTATGTTCTGTTTCACACCTATACTTATCCGACGACTGTGTTGAGGAGCCATACAAATTCTCTGGAGATCACTGAAACGTGCCTGAACATTTCTGTTCCGATAAGACTTACTCAAATCTCTGTTGAATGTAATCTGGGAGACACCATTTAGCCGCTGAAAGACACTAGGTGTTTCGATTGTCCCAGAAAGCACTGGTGTAAAGATGGATTGTGCCATAGTTGATACTCCATGTTTTTTGAAAGTCACATCAGCTGCATCAAATAGTCCAACATCATTCTCTTACAACACATACAGAGTACCACAAAGAATAAAATGTTAGGTGTAGGTGTCTTGTTCTTTTGTATTGTTAAAATTAGAATCTAAATATTTTAAATTTTTAATCATTTAAATGGACTGTCACATGCTCTAAACAATAACAGGAGTATCTTTTAACCATTGACTAAAAGTGGTTAAATTTAATGGCTGAAATGTCCTAAATTTTTAGGACATTTAGATCAATAGATACAATGATTAAATTGCAATAGAAATTTAATCTACATAATATTTTTATCCATAATGTTAACAACAATTCATAACTAAATTTAAAGACCAAATGACAACAAAAAGGACTTCTACATTGAAGTAAATGACACACCTTTACCCAAGCCACTATTGTTGCTTTTGGTAGAGCAACCACGAATAACATCGCAGATTTCACAATAAGGTAAATTTTCATCGTTGTCATATGTGCAAATAGAGCATCGCCATAGTCTCAATCTCTTAGTTGCCTTTTCTTCCATGGATGCCTCTGCTATTTTTTTTAGGAAAAAAAAGAGATTAAAATATGATTAAAAAAACCAACCAATTAAGCAAAAAAAACAAACACAAATTCCCTAGAAAATAACAAGTTAATTAAAGCACTGGGAAAAAATGAAGTACTAATGATGGTGCAAAGTGGGGAAATTTAATCATGTTCATGCCCTTAAAGCAACAGTACGTTCTCTTTCTATAGGTTCATGTAAAAAAAATCTACAAAGGAAAGCCAAAATAATAAAGATGCATGAAATTTCAAAAGAATATCTTATTCAGTTTACAAAGAGGAACACCGCAACATGTTATCAACATTATGAAATTATCTGGTTATTAGAATGTCCAGATTACATCCACAAAGCTCGAAGGCACAAATTTGAAGACTATAAAGATCTAACAAATGTAAACGTATACATTGTTATAATTAATTAACATAAGAAACTGAAGTGTGTGACAAATGATTTCACATGGGATCTTATTCTATACAATGATAGCATTTGTGGTTTTAGCCACATGATAAAATAACAGTGCAACACTCTCATACTTCTCCTAGACATCAAATACTTCTCCTTATCATACCATCCTATTAAAGTATTTGCTCGACTAACGAGGAATATGAACTGACAATGTGTACATAGTACAGAAGATGTAAAACATACAAATGGGAATGATAAAACAAAGGATAGGAGGAAAAATCACAAGGAAAATGGATAAATACCACAATTAAAGAAGATCATTTGGCTCTCAACCTATGTAAAAAGTAAGATAATATACTAAGCCTCAGCATTCAAAAGTATGTAATAGAAGGAAATCAATGTAAACTGATGGTGCCAAAGTCTAAGAAAACACAAGTCGCAATTTTACAGATACTAACCATCCACTCCAGTGTCTGCGTCACAATCCATATCATACTTGTAATCATCATACGTGTCATAGTCGTCGTCGTAATCAAGTCTATAATTAATTTTCCGAGGCATTTTCCTATCAACATCAAAAAAATTATGAGAAACAGTATCTTGAGAATATAATAATGTGTAATGCAAGCCTCAATAGTACATAAAATTGTAAGCTACATCATCAATGATGAATCCAAACTCCAGGGAACTCTAAAAAAATGCTCATCAGTCTATCCAGCAAACAGAAGAGTTAACGAAGTAATTGCATTTGGAAATATCAATAGGATAACACTCAACATCCCATGTCACTCAGATACGCAGTCCCCAAACACTTTGCTTAAATAGTTAAATGTGATCAAGCTGCCCCCATTTCTTTAATCTTACAAGGGATCATGACATACAAAAGAAAGAATAAACAGGTTGTTGTAACAACTAAGTCATTCCCTGTACCGTGAATAAAACTAGAGAAATATAAACAAGCTAAAGATACTAGGTCATGTGCTAGCATATCATTTCAGGTCAGAGCATCTGCTCTGATTTCCGTTTTATATTTGATTGACTTCTCTTGAGATACTTTTGGTAGAAAACTTAGACTTTCTTTTTATGGAAGTTGCAAAATAGCATACCCTGCTGCTAAAAGCAAGAGCACTCTTTCATTCAATATGCTTTCAAGCAAATACATACCATGGAAAACCAACTCTAGATAGGCACTAGTATATATCACTCCAAGTAACTAAAAAAATTGCATTAATATGTCATGATGTGAGAAGAGATATGTTGACTAATACATCCAACTCTAGCTCTATATTTCTAAGCTAAACTCGGCAGTTTCACAGCCACTTAATTCTTAAAGAAAAAACCCCGTGAGAAAAAAAAAATGATCCTCAAGGCCAAAAGTTAGTACGTGAAGCCACATTGTATACCTCTGAGAAGTCGAGCACAACACCTGTTTTTTATCTACTTAAAAACCTGCACAATCAAACACCTGTTTTATAAGCAAGACGGAGTCAACCAACATTCTCAAACTCCCCGATAAAGCAAACAATCAATTTAACGGCGAAAAAAGAAAGAACAACCAAAAAGAGTGCAACTTTAACAAAAAAAATCCAGGGAACTTAAGCTTAAGCAATGTCTTAGGTTACCATTCCATAATCATCCAGTAAAAAAACCGATCTTTTCCGACATCGAAACACTGATCCATTCTTATACTTTTACATGGTAAAAACAAGCACAGAGCAATTCGGAGTCAAGTTGCCGGTCCCTGGTAAAAACAGACTCAATCTATAAAGGCCAACAACAACAAACATCTCATCAAAATCCAACATATCATCCATCCTGCCAATCCAACCCCAAAGCTTGAACTCAACCAACACCAAAAAAAAAAAAAAAAGAAGGGGCAGAAGTCGACCTTGCAGTCGGATCGTCGTGGTTTCTTCCAAGAACGGGAACAACAGAAGAGAAGTCGAGAAGTCGAGAAGTCGAGAAGAGGAGGGATTTTGTCAGGCGGATCGTATCCGGGTCAAATCCAGAACGACGTCGGCTCTGGATGGGAAACGGGAGAGTGTCCGAATATATATAGTTGTACTTGTAGTTTTGTAGTGGTAATTGGATTGGGATTAGGATTTAGGACTGGCATATCCTAATTAGGAAAAGAAACTGAGATATGCCACCAAAGTAATTACCACTAAAGATTTATAATAACAAACCAATGAAGTTGTACATGAATGCAAAATTATGTTGGCTATACATAAATTATTACCTACTTAACGTGCTACCAACAAGTTACCTATTCAATATTGTTCCATTGGTACAACTTAGTTAATATGGTCCAACAGTTATAAATTTGGACATCAAGCATAGACTTTTTCATAAACTTTTGAGAAGTTAGGAGGTAAAGATGTAAACGGAGTGAATACGAAGTGAATCTATCAATATTCGAATTCGAATTCGAAAATTTTCATCTACATCCGAATTTGTATCCGTATTCGAACGATTGTTAAATTTAATATCCGTATCTGAATTTATCAAATTCGAATATTATCCCAATTCGACCAAGAAGCTTAAATACGAATACATCCATATCTGAAAAATCTAAAATATAAATATTATAAACTTATAAATAATAAACCTAAAAGCATTTGCTATTTCTCATTTAAAGTACAATTTTAGCAAATCCATAACAAATATGCGTTAATGTCATCTTTTAGAATAAAAAAACATCTAAAATGTTATACCTTTTGCCAAATAGGAAGGTAAACGATAATCAAATTCTCAATATAAGGTAGACCATACTAACCTCCATATCAAGTTATCAACTATCTCTAAAAATCCAACGCAAGTAATATGAAAGGCTCGTACATAAGGCCATTGCTCTCATCCTTGTTACAATAATTCTGATCTCTTCTCAAAAAATTAAGTGCTCCCCCCATTTAACTATTAAAATGCAGGAAAATGGTTGTCATCTGCAGTGAGAAATTTTTCATCTAGGGACATCAGGACATGGCTATGTTACAAATCATATTGACCACCATGTGAAACAGCTCCAGACCCATATTAGGGCACCACCATCAACAGCAGCTTGAACCTGAAACACATACAAAAGGATATGAATGACAAATCTAGAATTAAATGATTTAACAATCAAAGGAAACATCACATATTTGGGAACCAGTTGCTAGAGTAATTCAGATCACCTGTATGTCCCAATTTGTTCTCCAAGTGATGCTAATCAGAAATGAAGTTTGACCAGCAACCCCAATTATCATACCCATCCAAACACCCTCCATGAAAACTGAAACCCATTGTTGCAATATGTCTATGGTTAAAAATAAAACAACCAAACCCAACATGAAGTACCCCTTTTGAGCCATTCAGAAAACAAGACTAGTTAAGGAAAAACTAAAGAAAAAGAAACCTAGGAGATGAAACAAAGCAGCAAAAATAACATGTAAAGGTCAAATTAAATTAGAGATAACATCATAAGACAGGAACAAGCATCTAAAAAAAAGGGAAAACTAAAAGAGTCTGTTTTGCCCATACAAATTATGCAGCAATGAGAATTTTTTTATTTTGTAAAAATGTGGTAGAATGAGATTTTATTAAGCAATGATCCGAAAAGGAATACAGCTATGATATTTTCATAACAAAACACTTCAGGAGGAAAGACTATACTCAGAGAATGTGCAAATTGAAACCACTGCACAAAAACCACAACAAAGTGTAATTTGAGGTATGTTAACTTGATTTCATCATTTCAATCAAATCAACATTGGAGGTTAAAACATGTCTCAATTTTTGCTAAATGATAAGAAAAACTGAACTAGCATCTATGGTAGCAAATGAAGTTAAATATGTTAGAAATATATCTGATTATTTTGATGATTATTCAAAGGTAATTAATTGTTGAAAATGAATACTTAGAAAAAGGATTAAATGTTTAAGGACAAAAATCATATATGCTTTAAGATTCACAGCTCAGAACAAAAACGGCATACCATATGTAAAACGGTATACCGATTTAGGGAAAAACGGCATACCGATTCAGGGAAAAACGGAACATAAGTCAGAAGCAACGGTACACTCATTAACCTTCCGTTTCCATAAAGAAGAAAAGCGAAACAACATACCGAAGGAAAAACGGCATACCGTTTCAGGAGAAAACGGAACAAAGAATTGGAATTCCGAAGAGTTGCGGAATTAAAGGGAAATGCAGAAACGGCATACCGATGGAAAACGGCATATCGTTTCAAGAGAAATTGGTATACCGAAATAAAAACGGCATACC
Organism: Posidonia australis; assembly: GCA_024699735.1. NCBI lineage: Eukaryota > Viridiplantae > Streptophyta > Magnoliopsida > Alismatales > Posidoniaceae > Posidonia > Posidonia australis. The sequence continues at coordinate 14,137 of JAMKQA010089898.1, forward strand.
GAATTGACCGCAAAATGCAGACTGAAGGAAAGAACGGCACATCAAAGGACAAAACGGCATACCGAAGGACTAGCCGTTTACGACCGTTATTATAGTCGTTAGACACAATTGATGAAGGTCTTGTGGCTATAAATACTATTCATTTATGCATCTTTAAGGACACATTGAATACTTGTAATTCTTCATCTCCTTTAGTCAAATTCAATCTCCTCACAAGCATTTTGTAAGCAAAGAGTTGTAATCAAGCCTTTTGAGAAAAGATTTCTTTTGTAAAGCATCAAAGAAAAGGCTCTAGCTTCTCGGGGTGTAGAGAAGTGGAAAGAGTAAGAGTGGAGTTGGTGGACTACCAACAAGTAAGTTATTCTCTGATTTAAGAATAAGGGAAAAATCTCAAGAGGGTCTTGAGGAGTGGACTAGGCAGGGTTGCTGAACCACTATAAATCACTTGTGTTTATCAATTACTCTCATCTCCTTCTTATGCTTTAAATTCTGTTGTGCATGATAAGTAGAATATTGTGAATCAAAT
>JAMKQA010089899.1:0-11045 GCA_024699735.1 Posidonia australis
CCCCCCCCCAAGAAGGGCGGCAAAACGGGAGCCACTACTTATGTAGTTGGTATCGTCAGAGAAAATCTCTGAGGAAATCACCGTGGAGTCAGACAGACTGACTCTCGCAGTATTTTCAGGCGGCACAAACGGCGTAAAATTATTATTAAAATAAGAAGAGGCGCCCATTTGAATATCAGGAGTGGGGTCATTAATGTCAGAAAAGACCGGCATGGCAGGTGGGACGGGTGAGAGCACATCGTCTGACATGTGTGCAGGGTTCAGAGGTCGAGGCGGACCCACCAAGACTTCATTTGCCAACGAAGTCGCTAATTAGTAATATTATTGCAATTAACCTCCAAATCCTCATTTAAACCTAATTGTGGGATTAAAGAATTCGTAATGATCAGGGGAAGATATCGAGAATATACCCAGACAGACCCCGAGGAGACAGAGGCGCTGTCCTCAGACCTGACACTATTCGAAAGACACGAAACCCTCGAAACAGTGCCCCCCCGCTGCGATCCCACCGGCGGAAGGAGGCTCGCCGGCAATAATGGAAGAATAGGATCACAATCAGACAAATCACCGGAACCAGCAAAATCAGAAGTACAACCACTAAGTCCCAAATAAGATCGACCATATTCTAGATCATTAACCAAAAAAATATGCGCAGGCCAGCACTTAGTAACCCCATTAAAAAGCTCCCAGGAGACAGTGCCGGAAGGGGCAAGCACGTCGGAGCAAATAAAACACCCATTAACTGAAGAAAACCACGGAGGTGCCAAACATTTGGTAAAAAACAAACAATCCACGCAGATGCACGAAGAGCATTTATCAGTCGCAAACAAATAAACAAAAGCACCAAAAGAAATCATCAAAACCCCAGATCTGGATGAGCAGTTAAGCCCCTCCTTGGATCTACCCCTTCTGAGTCTAGAAAGGGAAGGGGAATAACAGTCCGGCACTAAATAAGCAGATCGGGGATCTGAGGTCGATAAAGGGAAAGACATCTTCCTTGTACGACTTCCCCGAGGCGGGGCCGTCGATGCGGGAATGAGGGAAGAAGTTACCAGCCGACAGCAAGCATGCACAGAGCTTGCGAATGGGATCTCGGCGGAGGTAGGAGCCTTTCGGGATCATAGGAAGTAAGGTGAAGGTGACACAGTAGTAGATCGGCGGTCCACGGAGGACGCCAGTGCAGAGCGGCGGCCCGCAGAAGGCGCCATCACCGATCTAGGGCACCGGAGAGTAGTATCGTGTGAGATCGCTTTGTATCGTGTGAGAGCTTTTTTAGAATTTTATTTTTTGAAGAACAAAGATAGGATACATTACAACTCCAAGAAGATTGACTTCACTACTGTAAAGTTCAATGCTGGAAGTATCACAAACTGTTACTATAGATCTATAGGTATGGATGTATGTGGTCTAATAATAATAAGTGGTCATCGATCAAAGTCATGTGTTAGCAACACCCATATTGTCACTAGGCTAAAAATTCTTTTATGCATATGTTATTATAGGCAAGCTGTGGCAACAGCTATGGGCATCACTATTTGGAGAAAGTTTCAAATATCAAACATCACAAAAAAAATCTTCACATCAAATAAAAGGACAACAAAATGATTGTGAGAAAGACTATTATCATGAAAATACATCCAATCAAATTCAAAAACAACTTGTGCGGTTTTATATATTTATAATGGTTCGCCCAAAGTATAATGCTAATTATTGACGTGTTGATGATCATACTCAAACCTTATTGAACCTCTAATTGATTATTATGATTCAAATGAAAGATAATAATAGGGTATAGCACAGTTAGAAGACACGAGGACAATAATAAAAGCCCACTCATAGCAACCTGCATGTCATGAATGTTACTATGCTTAAATTAAGGTAAATTAGTGAATTACTCATTGGTACGTCAAGATTTCATCAAACTCATAATTAGGATTTTAGATTTTGAAATCTTACGATTAAGTACCAATTGTTTCATCATATTCACAACTAAGTGCTTAAATTTAAATTTTTGCAATCAACTGCACAAGGTTTCATCATATTCACCATATTTTCAAATCTTGCAATCATGTACCAAAGGTTTTTGACATTTATGTTTTTTGGATCTCACATCCAGCATGTGCTATAATATGATGTTTCTCATCACATTCAGGACTCAAATACTCCACCTTCTTCGTATCAGTTTGTAAACCCTAGACAAAGATAAAGGTTAGAATGAGAAGACAATAGTCAATAATTAATTAGCTTCTCCTTCAATGAATAAAGGTTAGATTGAGAAGACAATAGTCAATAATTAATTAGCTTCTCCTTCAATGAAAGAAGAGAATGATGTCAAGCTCTCCCAAAGTTAAGGAATATAATGAATCCACACAAGAAATCAATTTTTTTACCGCCAACTGCAATTACTTTCTATGAAGAAATTAGAGTTTAGGTTTGAGAAATGAGACACAGTGTTTGGTTGTTAGGTGTTTAAGTTGAGGGACATATGATCTTGTCAATTCCTTTTATATGGCATTAAGGGTACCACAACTTCGTAAAACTTAGGCAATTGATTGCTTGATTTTAAAATTTGGACATCTAATTGTGAATTTGATGAAATCTTATGGTACTTGATTGCAAAAAAAAAAAGAAGAGCAGTTATTTTGAATTTGTTGAAACCTTGGGCACTTGATTGTGGGATTTTAAAATTTAATCTCCAAATTGTGAATTTGATGAATCCTTAGAGTGTCGTCAAGTAACAAATCAAAATTCAATATATCAATGTAACACTTGGAAAATTTATTGCCTTATAATTATTCATTTTAATGAATTTTAACTATAGACGGATGTCACTATGTAACGACCTCCAAATCGGTGTCACTCAACCTAACTACACAATTTCAATTTTCTTTTTATCTTTTTATTACAATTAAAAATTATACTTATTATGTAGTTAGGTCTAATTACACTTAACAAAAATGAATCTAATAAACAACATAAATAAAACTAAATTAAACTAAACACTAACCAGAATCCCCATTGTGTGGCATCGTGACTCATATGTACACTAGCTAGAACCAGCTCCTATCCTGCACTTGCCAAAACAAAAGGCAAAGTACACATGAGTTACCACTTAAAACAGTCACTTAGCACACACCCCACCTAACAACTCAGCATATTACAATGAAGAAGCAGGTGTAATTACGTCCCATACAAACAAGCACAACATCCCACCTAGATGTCGCAACACCACAACGGGTAATCCACGATTGCCTAGTAGGTAACAAAAACCTCAAAATTATGCCTTTAAAACCATTCTTTTCTTTTCCTTTCAAAATCATATGCATACTCTTTAAAATCTTTTATGCACACTTAAAATGGACACTATTGCCAAATCAAGTCCAAAAGCCAGACCAAAGTACATAGCCTGATGCCGCAAACTCTCTGTGCAGATCAAACAACCAACAGTATCTGAACGCTCTCTATAGCATCCAAAGCACCCACAAGAACCACTAAAGACAAGCTACAGGGCCTTCGTCTTGCACACCATGGTCTCCTCTAGACCCAAGCAACAACACTAAAGCCACGGAGCTACTGCTCCCAAAATACAACGGCACACTAGCACAACACTAATGTCACATAGGTGGAATATCAGGTCTCCTTTAGACCAAAATTACCGAGCCACTGCTCCAAAATACCATGCCACATTAGTGCAGCACCATAGCCTCCACAAGGTCCAAAACCACAAGCAAACAACGTATCATACTACCTAGCGCCAAGCAGTCAACATTGGCTACAAGCAGTCCACTAAGGAGCGACCATGGTGTCTGTAGTGCCACGAACAACCACCCTGTGGAGGAATCTATCCTTCTCGTAGTCCTGTCACCTGTAGGACCCTCACAAGCTAACCTCACTTAGGAAAGCTACTCACCTCACCTGGACAAGTGGTCTTGTCACTCAAGACGAACCATAGGGTATATCCGTCGGCGTCCTCAACTCAGTACTTAGGATAATAGGAGCGTCACACCTCCACACCTAGATGGTACCCCAAACCACAACCATCAACTCAACAAAACACACAGATCTCAACCTAGCCAGTAGCTCACGACCCTAAGGAAATCATCCATCCCTGAAGGTCGGTCAAAAGTTTCGATCTCTTGGTCCCACAAAACCACAAAACACTCGAACCTCACCCTAAGCAAATGGCTCACGACTCCAAAGGTATCACTCATCCTTGTAAGCCAGTCGAGAGCATCGGTCTCTTAGTCCTTAAAAATCCTTTCCCATAACCATTTACAAATCCATGCATTCTCTTTCCAAACCTTTTTGGAAAATCATTTCAAAAACGATTAAATATCCTTTCAAAATCTCACAAAACACTATGCCCATAATCAGCACCAAAACAAAAATCAGAAAATCACATTCCAAAATATAGCCTTGATAGCTTCTCTATCAGGACCAGAAACCACACCTTGGGAGCATTTGAGTTCTAGAGCATCTAGCTCGACCGACAACAACAACCTAAGCAAAACACTAAACAAAAGCATCATCTAGGTATCAAACTCAACCAAAAGACACCACACTAGAAAAACCATCACCAGAACTCAATGCTCTGGTGTCTAGGTGTAAGATGTTTATTGGTTTGTGTCCTTGGAGAGTATAGCTAGATCAAAGTCAAACACTCGGCACTGTGCCATTGAATACATTAAATGCACTACACACAAAACCACATAAGTCCTAGACCTAGGGATGATATCATGATGCTTAAAGTCCATTAAAAGCCATATAGGGAAAGGCCTATTATCTTTAAATCATATCATCTTTTATTCTACTCATACCCTAGGTGTACTTTTGCTAATTCATTTTAGGGCAACCCTACAATCATTCTAATGATTATCCTAATCATTTATGCCATTATAATTATCTCTCCAAGATTAATATATATATATAACAAAAATAAAACACTTTAATACAGGATCAGGGCTTAGATCGGTAGACTAAAATGGAACGGTCTACCGCTGGGCTTAGGGCACAAGATCGGCAAATAGAAAATCACACAGTCGACCAAAATTCCCTGATTCGATAGACTAAAAACGATTGGTAGACTTAACCATGAACTCTGTCAACACCCATGACTTCCAAAACGGTAGACCGAATGAATTTGGTTGACTAAACCAGGGGTCAAGGGGACATTCAGAAGCAAAAATGGCATATTGAACAAAAACAGTATGCCAAACCATGCGATAGTAGCACACCCCAACTTGGGACCTAAAACTCAATCCTGCAAACCACCACACCAAATCACACATACAATATATCAAAATAAAGATCTCGACAGGATCTTTCAGATAGGACAAACAACATGAAGATCCATTGAGTAGATCTCTAAAAATCACAAGAAAACCATAAAGGAACATTATTCATCCCACACAATAAATACGGCCATAAATGGCTCACAAATGCACAATAAATTCCTAAAAATTTATTACAATTATGAGCATACTACCGTGTACCTAGGAATCCAAATTGCAAACCAAAAAGAGCCTACAAGGTGTGTACTGACACTAAAGACGCGATGGCATGAGTGGCGCACCTTCTCCTCTCCTTCGGCCATGAGCTCCACCTCTCCTCCTCCACACGACGATGGCAACACGACGGTGGCGACAAGCTCCTCCTCCAACCATCTCTCCCTTTCTCTCCCTCACCCTCTCATCTCATCTCCCTCTCTCCCTCACCCTCTCATCTCATCTCCCTCTCTCTCTCTCTCTCTCTCCCTCTGCCTCTCCCTCTCCCTCCCTTCCTCCCTCCCTCCCTCTCTCTCTCTCTCTCTCTCTCTCCCCCTCCCTCCCTCCCTCCCTCCCTCCCTTGCCTACTAAAGGAGGGGAAGAGGTGAGAAGGAGAAGAAGAAGGGGAGGAAGGAGTGGGCCTCGAGGAAAGAGAAAGAAAGGAAGGAAGCCACAGCACGCAACCTCCCACGTCCACGTGACTCTTGTAAACAAAGACTTATCACCAGAGCATACTAGAGAATCACCACAACTCAGAGTAAACCCTCAAAACTTCCACGAGAGTCAGCATAGCACCACAATCACACAACACTAGGAAAGCTAGAAACCCACTAATCCAGGCGTAGAACGCTGCAAAAGCTATGTTTCACACTGAGTGCAAGGGACTCAATGTCTAACAACCCATAACTCTATTAAAATATGTAGCCAAAACATCATTTCTAAATCTAGGTCGTTACACATTGTTGCACATATTTATGGTTTGAGCTTTGGGCCTTGGTGTTGTGCCTTGTCTCTTTTGTCTGGCACTGTGCTTGTATCTTGTGTTCTTGGGTAGGTGTGGAGGACTGGTTGTTGCCTCATGACTTGTTGGGTTGGTGTAAGAATAGCAATTGGGCATTGGGACGTGTGGATGTGTGCATTCATATTTGACTAGAGGAATTCGCACATGCCCACCTTCCATCAACCTATGTGTATAAAAAAGGAGAGGTCATGGATTCCCCAACAATCAGCAACTCTCCCTACCATTTTCCCATGAGCATAGCACCAGCAAGGCGATGAAGAACTCCATAGCCCCCATTCCCCCTTCTTTCCTCCTCCTCCTTCACCCGTTCCTCTCTTCCCCACCTTCCTTCTTTTGTCTGAGAGAGAGAGAGGGTGGTGGTGGCACCCTAGTTGGTCTAGCTTTCCCTTGCTAGTGAGGACCTTCGATCTTCAGCTCGAATGGTGTGGTGAGCTCAATGAGTAGTCTTGTGGAGCTTCGGGGTGGCTGTCGTCGTCATGTTGCATTTTGGGTCATTGAAAATGAAGAGGATGTAACGACCAAAATTTGGAAGCTGTGTTTTGGCCAAATATTTGGATGGAGTTCTGGATTGTTGAATGCTAAGTCTCCTACATTCAATGTGAAACATAGTCCTAGTCGCATTCTACACCTAGATTAGTAGAATTTTGACCTTCTTGGTGTTGTATGGTCATGGTGCTGTCTAGCCCTCGTGGAAGTTTTGAGGGTTGCTCTAGGTTGTGGGGCTTCTTTGGCATGTGCTAGTGGTCGATCTTGGTTTGCATGAGCCATGTGGACAAGGAGTGGTCACGTGGTTTGATTTCGTACTTGCGACATCCTTCTTTCCTTCTTTTCCTCACCAGACCCCACCCCAACTTCCCCTCCTTCCCCTTCTCCATCACTCCTCCTTCACTTTTTAAGGGGAGAGAGAGCGAGAGAGACAGAAGGAAGGGAAGATAGGAGAGAGGGATGAGAGGAGAGGGCGAGGGAGAGAAAGGGAGGAAAAGGGGAGTGTTGGGCTGCTGCTACCATGTCACTGCCATCATCGTGCCACCGTCGTCATGGAGGACGAGGAGAAGACTCAAAGCTTGTGGTGGAGGTGCGCCGCTCATGTTGTGCTCATCATTGTGTCTTTGGTGATAGGTACATATCCCGTAAGCCTTCTTCTAGTTTCTAATTGGGTGCCCAGGTGCATGATAGTGTGTAGATGATTGTAGATATTTTTAGGAAATTTATTGTGCATTTATGGGCCATTTATGGCTATGTAGACACCCCAATTTGGCATCCACTCGTAGATGGACCTCTCTAACAGAGTTTGCTCCAGTGGTGATGGGGCACATCCCAATACCAAAGCTCATTTCACATCCCAAAGTAGCCTAAAACCCTACACCAACCTAAAGCCTCAAATAATCCACAAAACTAGGCCCACAATCCCAAAAACACGCCCAGTAGTATGCCAAGCGCACCAATTAAGTGCACCTAGGGCACACACGTTAGCAATGCATCCTCTAGGCACACCTCGGTAGTACATCTTTGTGGCGCACTGCCCCTGTTTCAGAGAACTCAACCGTTGTGCATCCATTACCCACCCAACAGCTATGCAGCCTCCCAACGCTTGAGCTTTAAAATGGTTCGTTGCCAAGCCATATAAGCTTCTCTCCTACGCATCTAGAAGGGGGCCGGCCATTGTCCACCACCTAGAGCACCTTGTTGGCTTCTCCGGCAGTGCCTACCCACTCACCGAGATATCATCCCTATTTTGGCCGTCGATTTGCAGCCACCACATTCCGGCCACAACCCATGCATCAATAGCACCCCAGCAACCCTCCTTTGTTTGCCTCTATCGCCGTCAAGCACTGCTGAACCATTGCGAGCCACCACGTCAAAGGGACAACCAACCGTACCCCTAGGTAAGTCCTCTATCCTTGCTGCACTCTCCTTTGTATTTTCCATAGTTTTATTGTGTGTCGTGGTATGTTTTCTTCATTTGCCTATGATATACATGCATGCCATTCATTTGTAAGTCTTTTGTGGCCATCATCTTTGACGAAGCTCAGGGAGGGCTAAGGGCACATTAGTTCTACATCCACTTGCATCTCCACCTTCCGTCTTCAGCACCTGCCCTCTAGAAGCTCCATCAAGGCATCTTGGAGCCCACAGCCTGAGTTCTTGACCATGGGTCGCTAGTGAACCCAACATCGGAGGAGGTAGGTAGGTAGGCTTACTCTTGCATCGTAGGACCTCATTTAAGTACTAGGCACACTCATTAGCATCCCATCATGCTCCCTAGGTCATTAATTGCATTGGTCGATCATCGAAATTCACTAATTTTGGTGATCAAGCTTGCTGTCTGAAATAGAGCATCTGAGGCACACTCTGATAGCACACCAGATTGGAGAACCAACCTGGAGCACCAAATTAGCAAATCATGTTGGTGCACTAGTGTGGAGCACCATACTAAAGCATCGCACTGGCACACCTACCTTGTTCCAGACTACAGGAAGTGGCATTACTCCTTGTTTTGCATGCCTTCCTCAAGTGGTTTCAGCCATGGCATTCTTGACTTTTCATCTTGCATATCTAGACTACACTTTGGCACATCATTAAGCATAATATAAGCATGCATTAGCATTTTATTTGCATACATATAGAGCAATGATGCAAGCTATATCGTGTTCTTTTGACCACACATGATTGCCCTGTGTATGTCCCTCATGGACCGTATCAGTGCCATTATGCTCTGGTCCAGAACCAATATGACATTACTGTGCATTAGGTTGCATACATTTCCACTTATACCCACATTTGGCATATAATTAAGCATGCATTTTAGACATAAGCGAGCATACATGCATAAGCCGCACATGCGAGCGATAAGTCCAGAAAGACCGACTCGTCAAGCGTGTGGGGGTGCCTAACACCTTCCCCACACTTAACAAAAATCCTTACCCACCTCTCTAGCCCATAGTGACCTTTGTGACGCATCACTTAGGGGTAGAGCGTTGCATCGCATTTGTATTATCTTGCATTCGATTTTCCTTGTCTTTTCGTCAAATAGACTAGGTGGAAACTCCCACTTTCTTTGCTTGCATCCTTTAGCTTTTGCCAGGGTTTTCATCGAGACTTTACTTGGCTTCGTGCATTTGGCCTTTCACGCCATGCACGAGGTGATCGTTGGCATGGTTACAAGTTGCATTTATGATTTGGGGTGAATAATGTCCTTTATGGTTCTTGCGATTTCTTGAGATCCACCCAATGAATCTTTGTGATTCTTGTTCCTAGTGGAAGATCTCCTTGAGATCTTCATTTTGATATATTTTATGTATGGTTTGGTGTGGTGTTTTGTAGGATTGGGTTATGTGTCCCAATTTAGGGTACACTACTGTTGACTATTTTGGCATACCATTTTGGTCCAGTATGTCAATTTCTGGTGTCAGACCTGCCTTGGCCCCTGGTTCTATATGCTGTTTTTGTTCGACATGTTGTTCTGCTCCTAGATGGTCCCCTTTACAAAGAATTTGGTCAATCGGTCGCATTCGGTATGTCGAGTCAGGTCATGGGTGTAGACCTGAGACTAGACATGGAAATCGGGTCAGGCCGGCCCGGGCCCGCCCGGTCCAGCTCGGTCCAGCCCGGGCCCTGGAAAAGATTACATGGGCCGGGCCAGGCCCGTCGTGGGCCGTGGGACGTGCCGGGCCTAACGGGTAGGCCCTCCAAGGCCCGCGGAGTAGGCCCATTTTGGCCCACGAAACTCCCAAGGTCGTGCCGGGCTGGGCCGACCTGTGAACAGTAGCTTTAAAAAAAAAAAAAAACGAGCCAGGGCCAGCGGCCCGCCTGTTAAAAAAAAAAAAAGGGCTGGGCAGTTAAAAAAAAAAAATGAAAAAACTACAATGATCCAAAGGACCGTTGCATTGCAACGGCTGGAATTTTGAATGCAACGGCCATTTTGTTTTATTTTTTATTATTATTATTTTTTAAATCAAAAGATTTAACCTATAAATATCCCCTCAAACCATTCATTTTTCTTCACAACTCAATCTTCTCTTCTACAACTTTCTCAACTACAAATTTCTCTTAATTTTCAAAAGATGATTTTCAAGTGAAGATTTCGCTTTGGCTTTGGATTCTGCCCGGTCTTCTGCTCTCCATACTCCAGTCTCCATGCGATAGTAGCTGAGCCAGCAACATCAAAATTTCTTTACTTCTAATCCCTCCAAATTCTTTACTTCTAATCCCTCTATTTTTGGGTTTTGGTTTTTGTGGCTTAAGGGTTTTATTATTTAATATTCATTTTTTTATATTAAAAATGGAAAATATTGGTAATGTTGGTAGCCATAACTATATCTCTAGTATGGAGTCAAATTAGCCTCAGTGTACCCCAACAAATACTTCACAGTCCACAGCCACAAAAAAACCTAGGAAACAAAGTTCTTGGGTTTGGGAGCATGTTACATTAGACCCTATAAATCAAACTAGGTGTTATTGTAATTATTGTAATACCACATACACATGTCCTAGGGGAGCGGGTGTAGGTCATATATCTAGACATTTACAAAAATGTATATCCAAAAATAGGAAGGCTAGATGGTATCCAAACACAGATTTAAAACAATCAAAAATACAAGTAGGGTCTAGTGGTGTAATTAAATGGAAATATAATACAGAAGAAGTTAAGGAAGGAATAACTAAATTTATAGTACAAGACGAACAACCATTTTCTTTTTCTGAAAATAAAAATTTTGAATCATGTATGCAAAATTATTTAAATCCACAGTTTAAAAGTT
>JAMKQA010089900.1:0-15769 GCA_024699735.1 Posidonia australis
TCTTTTTCTTTCTCCTTCTCTCATATTCTCCCACCCCCCCCCCCCCCCCCTTTTTTTCTTTCATCTTCTTCTTTCTCCTCCTCTCACGTTCTTTCTTCTCCCTTCTACTTCTTCTTTCCCTTTCTCTTCTCCCTCCCCATTGTTGCTTCTTCTTCCTCCTCCCCATCTTTTTTTGGTTGGATAATTAACGACTAAAGAGGAGATGCCAACAAAGGAACGAGGAGCAACCGTAGGTGGAGTCGTCATTGACGCCTATAACCAACGACAGAAGCACACAAGGCCGACAACGTAGGAAAAAGAACGAAAGGGACGGTAATGCAAGAAGGAAAGTAGGAAAAGAAAGTCAACGACGTAAGAAACAGGAAAAGAAAAACAAAACATGTGAAGGTGGGAACTTCACCCACAGGAACAACACCAACGGTGAAGTCGCCGCCATGGCACATGAATCCTAGGATCACATGGTGGAAGCTAGAACCCTTGTAATGGAGGGGCCACCCGTTGCACCCTATGCCCTTCTCACCAATGCACAACACATGGAAGATCTCGATGGTGCGAGGCGTCATGCCAACGAAAAGCTCCATCACGATCCAGCTAAATGGGGTGTTGTCGATCGTCAAGTCGAGAAAGACCTTAGGGTTGTAGGCCATTGTCGAAGGAGAAGTAGTAGTAGAAGACAGAAACGTAACAGGTAAAACAAGAATTAAATAGATACAAAGAGCGTGAGGAGGCGGTTTTTTTTTGTGGGTCCGCCACCGTCAACAGTGTTACTGCGACGGCAATGGCGATGGTGATGACCACTACTACTACTATGCTCTCTCTCTCTCTCTCTTAAACCCTAAACCCTGATACCATATTGAGATGGAAAGAAAATACTACACTATTCAATAATAACAAAAGATTACAATCTCTTACATATAGGAAAACATTTACTTAATCTACAAGTAACCTAATGAATGAATAACACAAAGGTCCATATTAGGATTCATTTACTCTAACAAAGAAAAATCATTTCAACCAAGATTTATGTAGAATACAAAAAAAAAAAAAGATTGAAGAATAGAACATGGAAAAGCTAGTATACCCCCTTCTTACGCAACAGGCTAGCTGAATCAAATTGTGGAATAATTTGCTTCAGGAGGCTTCTCTTAGGTTCAAGAAGAATTTTCCTTCCTAACTCTGTCTTAGAGATGTTTACAAGTATAGAGCCAACATGCTCAAACGGATCCCCTCCTGCAAAGCAATCGTAATGTATAAAATATATGTAAATCATAGATCTTAGCATTTAATTTACAAAAACAAATATTACTTGATATCATATTTAGGTAAACCTGACTTTTTGATGAGTTAGGAGAAATCATACAGATTATTAAGTTTTCATAATTTAAATTAACTTTTTTTTGGGATACGAACATCCTTGATAGAACCTTAGGTTGCATGGTGTAAAATATCATTGGATTTAAACCCTAATACAAAATGGTTGATAGCGGTGGAACAGGAAAAAAGATTCAAGGATCCAAATTGGGAAGTGGTCATACAAATGCCGGGTTAAGAGCCACTCAGACAGATATTTTGGATCTACACTGAAACATACGAAAAAAATAGTACTAACACTAACACTAACACTAATAATATATGAAAAATAACACTAAAACACTAATGCTAAAAATACAAGAAAAATAACACTAACACTAAATATGCGTGAAAACATAGCACTAAGACCTAATCTACAGCTGCATAAAAAATAGCACTAACATGTCTTTCAAAAAAAGGCACTGATAATATAGAACCAATTAATCATCTGAACTGCAATAAAATATTGGGCCAAAAACTCCTTAATTGATGATTATTCTATTAATAGATTGTTGGATATAGGAATGGCTTCTGATGCACTTTACCACATCTATTATATTACAAAGGGATGCGAACAGACATTAATGAAACACCAAAACTACACATTGATCTAATCTACATCACTAATATTTTAAATTTAAAATTATTGACAATTCACTATTCAAAATTTCAAATCCCTTAATTTACATAATTGCATCCATTAAGCTCTCCAATAATTTACATACTCATTTAGTACACACAAAATCGTAACTGTCTGATTGCTGCCTCCATTAATTACTCTTCTTTCTCAATCCATGAACCACTTCCCTAAATCTTTTAGAACATGTAGTTCTACATGTGCATTTCACAAGTTTTGACAAATGAGGTAAAGTTTGGTTTAAATAGTTAGATCTAAATCTAGTGGATGCAAGTTCTACCTCTATTTTTAGATAGATGGTTTTGGGTGGAGGCAATTTTCCCTACAATAATATATGAAAAGAATGAGTATCCGACAGCCACTGTTATTGCCACCAAATGGCTAAGTGCACTGCACATTTGTTGTAATTTTTTCTTTAGTTTTCTTTAAATTGTTTAGGTAACGTCACCTCTCCTCTGTCCTTGTTGATGTCACCAAAAAAATCTACTACATTAGATTTAATTTGGCATTTGTCACTCTCAATCCCAAATTCATACTTATTTTCTAAGCATTTGTTAATATTAGTATAGAAATTCAAGTATCTTTCAGTGTTGCATTTTAGTATTCCTTATTTTTAGTGTTGTTCTATTATAACCTACTTTTAATGTTTAACACTGATCTGAAATTGAGTACTTATTTAGTGTTGTAGTTTACAAATACTATTAGTAATATATATTATTATTAGTAATATATATTATTACTATTACTGTTAGTGATATTTTTTTCATGTGTTTTCAGGATTATTGTTAATGCCATCCTATTAATGTATATTTAGTATTAGTGTTACTGTTATTTTTTCAACACTAATTTATAAATATTATTGTTAGTATTTTTAATATTATGTTGGTAATATTTCTCATGTATTTTTCTTCTAACACTAATTTATAAATATACTTGTTAGAGTTTTATATCTATTTGTATGGCTTAAGTATCATGGGTAATTGGGTTATTGGATATCCATTTAGTGTAGGATGTCTAATAAACCCTATATGTATGTACCTTCACATAATATGCAATATACACTTTTCCCGTATCTTTTTCACATCTGACATGATACCAGAGCCCACGAACAAACCCTAGGCAGCCATCCCCTCTCTTCCTTTAGCCATCGGCTACCACTACAACACCACCGACCAACCTGTCTCTCTCCGTCGATGCCAACAGCCTCGACCAAACCTCCCACCACCACTGACAGCCCCTGTCAGGGCTTCCATTGGCCACAGCCTAGTTGTCTCTTCCCTCCCCTTCCTTTAGGCCAGCTGCCAACTACTGTCGATCTATCCAGGCGTCTCCGGCAGATGTCCAACTGTCGGTGAACCCTTTGGTCACCTCTAGTCCAGGCATAGGGAAGCTAACCCCTTCTGTGTCGTGGTACGGCACATCAGGCCATGTTCTAAGCCATCTTCAGTCTCTCGTTTCCATTTGTGTGTGGATACGTTCCATCCACACATATTGGGTCCAGTTCACTTCTTGTGTGTTGTTTCCTTTTTACTCTAACATGACATCTCAAGAGTCGTTGGTAAAGCATCTCAGTGGAACTTTTAAGAAACTCAACGGTACAAATTATCTTCTCTAGTCGCAAAACTTCGAGACCTTCATAGCTACTCATCAGAAGTTAAAGCATCTTACACATCCTCCTCCAGACAATAAAGATGTCGCCTATGAGAACTGGTGTGCCGATGATGCAGCTATTGTGACATGACTTAGAAATAATATGGAACCTTCAGTTGTGCGAAGTGTTATGTTACTACAACCAGCTAAGAAGATTTGGGATACATATCGACTCACATATTGACACAAGAAGAACATCTCTAGGGTGTTAGAGGTTTATGAGCAGTTGTTTACACTCCAACAGGGTGAAAGGACTGTACAGAAGCATTTCATTCTCCGACGTGTTTTGCTTGATGAGCTTGAAATGTATCAACCTTTTACTGATGATGTCAGCCAGATAAAGAGATATCCAATGGAACTTGCAGTGGCCATCTGTCTATTCAGCCTAAATTCTAATCTTAGTTCACAAAACTGCATTTGCCAAGGTGTTACGGATTTCTACAGAAATTTCTACCTCGACTCCTAAGTCATCAGCTATTGCAATTACGAAGGAACGTGAACGTAATAGTCACAAGGGAGGTGGTTGTGGTAGGTTAGACAGTGGTGAACGTTCAAAATGCTCACACTGTGGATGGTTGAGACCTCGAGTAGATCGATGTTAGAATTTGATTAATTGACCACTGACAATACATGTTAATACAAAGTCACCACCTATGGCTTCGATCAGTGATGAGTAGACTTTTATTATGTCTCAGGCTGACTATGAGCAGCTCTTACAGCTAAAGATCACTGACGCCGCCGTCACTACTACAAAAGCAAGCTCCTCAGATACTATTGCTCTCTTTGCATCTAAGACCTCCTTTTGAATAATTGATTCCGATACCTCCTCTCATGTGTTAGGTACAAAAACTTTGTTTACTCGTTTGTCTCAACTTTCTGATATTCAACCTATGGTAATTATCGATGGTTGATCTTGCCCTCTCTCAAAAGAAAAGGTTGTGCAAGCCTCTTCACAATTTCCTCTTCAAAATGTCCTATTTGTGCCTGACTTTCCTTGTTAATCTTCTACCAATTAGTGTCATTACTAAACAATTACGTTGTTATATCACCTTTTTTCATTTCTATTACATTTTTCAAGTTTTGCAAACGGAAAGAAAGACTGATTTGGACTATGAATGAGAAAATAGTGTATACTTGCTGATTAGTAATGATATACCTCGAAGGCCTGCATCTGTGGCATCCATATAAGAACTGTCTTCATTGTAGCATAGTCGATTAGGTCATTCATTTAACCAGAAGCTACAACAGGCCTTACCGTGATGTTTTGTTTCTCATTTTGATTGTCAATCGTGTCAATTGAGTAAATACTATCGTGCTTCTTTTAAACATTTGCGTCTTATATCGAGTTATAGTATATTTGAGTTACTCCAATGTGATGTCTAGGGTCCATTTAAAGTTCCATCAGTGTCTAATCGTAGATATGATATTATTTTTATTGATGATTTTTCGAAAGTGTCTTCGATATATTTACTTAAAGACCATGGTCATATCTGTGATATTTTTAAAACTTTTCATATAGAAATAAAAAATCAATTTGATATTGCTCCTAAATTTTTGCATACTGATAATGTACTAGAATTTGTTCAATCCAAAGTTGCATCTCATTGTGCTTCACTAAGGATTATACCTTAGACCTTGTGTCTCTAAACTTCACAACAAAATAGGATTATTGAACGTAAACATAGACATATATTAGATGTTACTCATACGATTACACTTCATATAAGTGTTCCAAAATCTTTGTGGTCTGATGCTGTACTTACTGCTACTTACCTCACAAATCGAATGCCTTCTGCTCCACTTGGGGGTGAGGTCCCACTTCGCCATCTTAAACCTGACACAACCTTGTTTTTCTTGACTCCTCGTGTCTTTGGGTGTGTGGTCTTTATTCAGGACCTCTCTCCTGAACTAGATAAACTGTCTCCTAGATCCATTAAGTGTATGTTTGTGGAGTATTCCAGAACACAAAGGGATTATCGTTGTTTTAACTTCCTACTCGACGATATTATGTTTCTACTGATGCCACCTTTTTTGAGTCCATGCGTTCTTCTAATGAGTCTATACCTTCTGTTAAGTCAGTTCCCCTTCCATCTCTTATTAAGCCTCGAGATATGCCTCCATATGTCTCATCTCTTACAGGTATACAGACAACGACAGTCCATACCAATGCCTCTTAAAACTAAACCAACCTCCTTTGCAGATGTAAATCCACCCTCCAATTCTTCTAATCTTCTTATTGCTCTTCGTAAAAGTACCCATTCTTGCACTGCTTATCCTATCTTCAATTTTGTGTCATATGATTCTCTTTATCCGCTTTTTTGTAGTTTTATCTTGTTCCTTTCTACTGAATCTATTTCTAGGAATCATTAGAAGGCACTATCACTTCCTCACTAGCAGGCTGCAATGGATAAAAAGATTACTGCTTTAACTAGTGATTCATGTGCAGCCATAATAAAAAAAAAGATATATATACGATATGATTTTGCAAGATAAAAGAGATAACGATCTGGTTTACGTGTATAGGGCGGAAACACAACAAAAACACCACAGAAAACACCAACACACAGTCCAAAGGCACAAAACCATGTGGATTTCGCGTAACCACACCTACACAGACAAGAAACAAGCCTAGAAAAGGTCTACGACATGACCTGGACATCAAACGATGGCAAAACCATGCTGGACGGCCTTCCGACGAGACTAAGGTCGCCGGAAACCCCATCAATGGCTACAGGACTGGCCGACGGCGACCGATGGGCCGATTAGAGGGGCTAGAAAGAGAAGAGGAGGCGATGAGAGGGCTGGAGGACGCACCTACTAGCCAACGGCGACGCTAGAAGCTCAGCACGCGACGGTTCCGACTACAATGACGATGGCTCCAACGAGGTTGGTTGGCCAGCGAATGAGGGTGGAGGTGGAGGCTAGGGTTTAGGCCTGTGCTCTGGTATTATGTTATTATTGAAGGATAAAAAACATAAACTCTTATTACATTGAGAGAGTTACATATACATAAAGGGTTAAGGGGCCTAAATGAATATCTAATAATCCATTAACCTATATACTCAATAAGACTATACTCTAACAAGGACTTTACCAAGTGAAAGCTGAGAAGAAGCCTGCACAACCCCTTCTCTAAAAACAGGACAAGACCTACCATTAACGATGGCCACAGACTTAACATCAGACAAACGAGTAAATAAGATTTTTGTACCTGACATGTGGGTGTGGGAGGAGGCACTGGAATCAATTATCCAGAAGGAGTTCATGGATGCCAGAAGAGTACTCGTACCTGTGGAAGTAAAGTGAGAGACAATGACAACAGAATCAATGACCTTTAGCTGTAGGAGTCTATCATAATCAGTCTGCGAGATAGTAACTTTTTGCCAATCATTAGTAGACGTGGCTAGTATAGTCTCAGTAGTAACATATGCAATGGAAGGGCGATCATGCAAATTCCAACATCTGTCAACCCAATGACCTGTCCAACCACAGCGAGTACAGCAATGACGTCCTCCAGTATCAGTATGACCACAACCACCTCAACGAGAGCCACCACACCCTTTACCACATGTGGTTACCATAATGGCCTAATCAGAGACTGGATATGGAATGACTGTGGATATACGCAGAACACAAGGAAAGGTTGTCTACAGATCTGAAACCCTGTCAGCTCTTCGTATCTGTCTCCTAATCTGAAAACTGAGCTATAAAGACAAGTTGAAAAGGTAGATCGCTACAGCTAACTCTACCCGATACTGTATTATCTGAGTGATGTCAGCAGTCAAGGGTTGGTATACCTCAAGCTCATCGAGTAAAGCTCTTAGCAATGTAAAATGCTATGAAACAGACTTCTCCTCCTAACGGAGCGTGAACAATTGCTCATACACCTCAAAAACTTGAAAAATATTCTTTTCATAACCGTAAGTAAGCCGCAAAATATCCCATATCTTACTGACAGACCTAAACATCATAACACCCCTGGTCAAAGTAAACTCCATACTATTTACCATCCAGGAGATGATGGTTGCATCATCCGTGAGTCAATCATCAAATATGGCGTCTTTACTATCCAGAGGAGGTTTGGTAAGATGACTGATTTTACGATGTACGATAATAAAAGTCTCAAAACCTTACGCAACTTCAACATCTGTGAATTCTACTTACTCCAACCTTTCTATAACCTTACGCAAAGATAGTCATTCCACTACAACTCATCCTAGATCTACTGTTGTTACTTATAACAACCTTCACCCTTCTTTTCTCCACTTTGCCATATCTATTTCTGCAGAGTTTATTTCCAAATACTACTAAGAAGTCCTTCAAATTCCTCATTAAAAAACTACAATGACCGAAGAAATGCAAACATTGATGTCCTAAACCATGTAGGAACTTGTAGCTCATTCTAAAATAGCAAAGGTGGTTGTAGGTAGTTGTTTACAGTGAAACATAAAATAGATAGTTCTGTTGAGTACTACAAAGCTCATTTGGTCGTACGAGACTTTATACAAACTTATGACGTTAACTATGCAGAGACGCTTTCTCCTCTAGCATGTCTCAATACCATCCGAATTTTCTTATCTCTTGCTATCAATCAGTCTTGGTCTTGGCATCAGTTAGATGTAAAGAATGTCTTTTTATATGGAAATTTGTCTAAGTCTACATAAAGCAACCTCTTAGATTTATTTCTCATGAGGAGAATTATATCTATCTACTATGAAAGACAATACATAGACTAAAGCAAAGTCCCATAACATAGTTTTACAAATTTAGAGAAGTTGTGTTTAACAATGGTTTTAGACAGTGTACTATTAATCATTCAGTTTTCATCAAGTCAAATGCAACAGACTATGTATTATCGACAGTCTATGTAAATGACATCCTTTTGACAGACAATAATACTACAGAAATTGCAGGGACAAAGGAATATCTGTCTACATATTTATCGCCAAGCATATTGGGAAACCTAAGTATTTCCTTGAAATTAAATTTATATACAACAAGAACAGAATGACTATCTCAAAAGAAGTATACTCTAGATTTACTACATGAGACAAAACTCCTAGGATACAAACTAAAAAGTACGCCTATAAAGCAAAATCCATCTTTTTGAAATAAGTCATTGATACTATTGAAGAAACCTGACAAGGACTGACGTTTGATAGATAAGTTGATCTATTTAACAGTCACCCAACCTAATACCTCATTTACAGTAGAACTTTTAAGTCAGTAAATATATGAACCTAGACAGATGCATTGGTAAGGAACTTTACGTGTACTTGCCTCCATTAAGAGTACACCTAAGAAAGACTTGATTTATAAGAAACATGAATACTTACAAATTGAAGCCTATTCAGATTATCACTATGCAAGTTATCGAGGAGACAGAAAAACTACATCAGGTTATTGTACCCCTATAAATAGTAACTTGATCACTTGGAAAAAGCAAGAAACAGAATCTCATTTCAAGATCCAGTGTAGAAACAAAATACAAAGCTATGACCCAAGCAAGTTGCAAGATGATGTTGATTCAATCCCCATTGACAGAGCTTGGTGTTCACGTTGATCTTCCCATGTCAATGCATTGTGAGAACCAAGTAACAATATTCATTACTAACAATCCTAGTTTTCATTAGAAAACCAAACATATAAAGGTGGATTATCATTACATTAGAGACATAGTGTTATCTAATCGCATTAGTACTCCTTATATTTAATTTTTCGAATAGTTAGCAGATATCTTCACAAAGGAACTTAGTATTGAAGTCTTTAATGGATTATAGAATAGCCTAAGCATATTAAGATATATTTACTCCAACTTGATAGGAAGTGTTAGTGTTCTATTTTGTGTGTTAGTAGATTAATGAATGTTGTATGTTATATAGATCCCATCTCATATAACCCACCATATATATCTATGTAATACTCCTCTTAAATGACAATACTCTCTCTTCATTCAATCCAACAATATATATGTATAGCATATCGAATACAATTTGCCTCTGTTAAGACAGAGATTAGGGAGTAAAACCAAAATTGTATTATTGCTAAAGAGATGATACATATTTATAGGATTTATAAGATACTCATGACTAAATGGATATCCATTAACCCAATAACCCATATTACTTAACTTTAACACTCCCCCTTAAGTTGAAGCATACATATCAATCATGCCCAACTTGATACATAAAGATCGAAAAACACTAACACTCAATGCTTTTATAAAAACATCAGCTAACTACTCAAAAGATTGAGTATATGGTGTAGCAATTTCCCCTTTCATCACTAGATCTATAACATAATGACAGTCAACATCCATATGCTTCGTGCGTTCATGAAATGTGAGATTATTTGCAATAAATATAACAACCTACTTGCCCCAATGCATCGACATTGGTTGCTTATCATTGAAGCCAAGTTCCCCAAGAGTGATCTGATCCACACCATCTCACATGCTGCTTGAGTCATAGCTCTGTATTCTACTTGAGCACTAGACCTTGACTCCATATTCTGTTTTTTACTGCACCAAGTAACCAGATTTCCCCTACATAAGTATAGAAGCCGGAAGTTGACTTTCTATCTCCCCTATCTCCAACATATCCTGAATCAAAATAGACTATGATACGTGCATGACTATTATTTCTGTAAACCAGGACTATACTAGGAGCACATTTGACATAGGATAGAACCCACAGAGCCCCAATCTAGTGTATTCTCCTGAACTCATGCATAAACTGACTTAGTAGACTGACTGCATATGAGATATTTGGTCGAGTTACGATCAAGTATATCAATTTCCCAATCAATCTCCTATACTATCCTAGATCTTCTAACAAATCTGAACTAATGTCCCAAAATACTAATGTTTGTTCAATAAGAGTATTCTCTAGATTACACCCCAAAAAACCTGTTTTCTATAAGAGATCTACGACATATTTCCTCTAAGATAGAGACATCTTCCCATTAACATATGTAAATTCAATGCCTAGGAAGTACCAAGATTTCCCATATCTTTGGTGACGAAATGGACCTTCAAATGCTCTTTAATATCAACAATGCCCTGCTTGTCACTTCCTATCACTAATATATCATCCACATAAACTGCCAAGATAACACATCCCTTAGAAATTTTCCTGTAAAATACTGAGTGATCAACCGCAACTCCGTGAAAATCACCAGCAACAACTACCTGACTGAACTTCTCAAACCACACCCGAGGACTTTGCTTTAAGCCATAGATTGCTTTCTTGAGTCTACATACACGATCCTCCCCCAGAACAACATAACCTCGTGATTGCTCTATGAGTACAGACTCAAACAGATCACTATACAAGAAAACATTCTTCACGTCCAGCTGGCACAAATCCCACAAACAATTGATTGCAAGAGACAGTATAATCCTGATGGAATTGAGACGAGCCACTGGGGAAAAAGTCTCTGCAAAGTCAATCCCATATGTTTGAGTGAAGTCTCATACAAGAAGCCTGACTTTATATTGAACTATGCTCCCATCCACTTTATATTTGACAGTATATACCCATCGACAACTGACTACTGTAACGCCAACAGTGTGGATCACCAACTCCTAAGTATCACAACTAGTAAGCACAACAATCTCCTCATTTATAGCAGCTTTCCAATGAGGAAGAGAGTGTGTCTCTTGATAGTTCTTGGGAAAGGACTTAGTAGATAAGGACAATGTAAAACTGCGAAAAACGAAGGTGAAGAGAATCATAGGACACAAATTTGGAAATTGGGTGAACAATGGAAGACTGAATACCTTTGCGAAAAACAACAAGCAGATCAAGAGAACTAGAAGGCGGATCTGTAGCTGCGGAGGAAGTCGGTTCAATTGTAGGAGACATTGGAGGAACTCACCGTCGACTGTAAACCTACAAAGGATGAGAGATAGGAGAAAACAGAATAAAAGATTCAACAACAGACGGAAGAGGAATAGACTCAACTAGAGGACTCAACTTTGTGTACCCATCAGAATAGCGCATGGACTCACGAAAAGTAACATCTACATAAACAAAAAATCGCTGTGTTGAAGGATAAAAATAGCGATATCCCCTTTGTGTTCTGGAATATTCCACAAACATACACTAAATAGTTCTAGGAGACAGTTTATCTAGACCAAGGAAAAGATTCTGAACGAAGGCAACACACCCAAACACACAAGGAGGTAAGGAAAACTGAACAGTTACGACGAAATGGAACTTCCCCACTAAGAAGTGCAGAAGACATCCTGTTTATCAGGTAGATAGCAATGAGAACATCTGACCACAAAGACTTTAGAACTCCCATATGAACCATAATAATACGAGTCATATCTAGTACGTGTCTGTATTTACGCTCAGCAATCCCATTTTGTTAAGAGATATAGGGACATGTAGTCTGGTGTATAATTCCTAGTGAAGCACAATGAAAGGCAACTTTAGATTGAACAAATTCTAAGACATTATCAATACGCAAGGTTTTTTGAGTAATGTCAAATTATTTTATTTTTTTCTGTAAGAAAATTTTTCAGTACATCACAGTTTTTCAGCAAATACACTTAAGACACTTTCGAAAATCATGGACAAAAATAATGCAATATTTATAACTAGACACTGACTCAAACATACTCAAACTCACAATAGACCAACTCAAACATACTCTGACTCGACACAAGACGCAACTGTTTGAAAGAAGTACGATAATGCTTCTCCAATTGACACGACTCATAATCAAATTGAGAAATAGAACACCAAGATAAAACTTGCTGGAGTTTTTTCTGTGATGGATGACCCAACCAAGCATGCCACAATGAAGATGACTCTGATGTGGATGCCACAGACGCAAGTCCCAAAGATATGTCGTCACTGACTAACAGGTACACACCATTGCCCCGCTCACGATCCAAACCAATCTTCCTCTCCTTCTCTAAATCCTGAAAAGTACAATGAAAAGGAAAAAAGGTGACATAACAATGCAATTGCTTGATAATGACATTAATAGATAAAAGAGTTACAGGAAAATCAAGTACAAAAAGGACATTCTCAAGAGAAAGTTGTGAAGAAGTTTGCACAACCCCTTCTCCTGAGACAAGACAAGATCGACCATCGACAATCGCCACAGATCGAATATCAGATATATTAGACAGGAGAGTAAACAAATCTTTTGTACGTAACATATAAGAGGAGACATTAGAATCTATAATCCAGGAGGGATCCCTGGAGGCAATAAAGACGTTAGTACCTGAAAAGCTGACTTGTATAACCATGGCTGCAGAGTCAGTGACCTTTAACTGTAAAAACCGCTCATAGTCAGCCTGAGATACTGTAAAAGTCTGTTCGTCACTAGTGGAAGCTATAGGAGGTGATCCTGTACTAACATGTATTACTGGTGGTCAACCAATTAAATCCCAACATCGATCCATACGATGCCCCAACCGTCCACAATGTGTACATTTTGAACGTCCACTGCCATCCAACCGACCATGACCACCGCCTCGAGAACTCCCTCGACCCCGTCCTCTGGTAGAAGCCATTGCAGAAGACTCTGGTGAAACTGTAGAGGTAGAAGTGGAGGTAGGTGTCCCTGTAGATATATGCAACACTTTAAAGAAAGCAATCTGAAAATCCAGAACACTGTCAGTACCCAAAATCTGTCCTCGAATCTGTGAACTGATATAAAAATTAAGGTTGAAGAGATAAATGGCGACAGTAAGCTCCTCTCGATACCTTTTCGTCTGACTGATATCCCTAGTAAGTGGCTAATACATCTCTAGTTCATCAAATAATGCTCGTAGATGTGTGAAGCGATCTTGTACAGACCATTCCCCTTAACGGAAGGTAAATAACTACTCATACACCTCAAACACCCGTGAGATGTTTTTCTTATGCCCATAAGTAAGTCTACATATGTCCTAGATCTTTTTAACTGGCCTCAATAGCATAACACCTCGGACAATAGAGGGCTCCATACTGTTTCCAAGTCAAGTCACAACGGCTGCATCATCAACACACCAATCTACATAAGTAGCATCCTTACTATCCGAAGGAGGCTATGTAAGATACTTCAACTTCATGTGTGCAACAACGAAGGTCTCGAAGCTTTAGGACCATAAGAAATAATTTGTGCCATTGAGTTATTCTGAAGTACCACTTAGATTTTTAGCCGACGACCCCCGAGATGCCATACTTTAATAGCAAACCACAAACAATAACAATATATATACTGAAAAATAACACCTTTGTGAACTAGACTACTCACCCAACTATGTGGATATGACGTATCCACACACGACAGCAACCGGAGGCAACAAAGGGCTCAACACATGCCCGGATGACACACTACAAGGGCTGGACTTCCCTAAAAAGCATAAAAGAGGGGCATAAGGGGTTTCCAGTGTCGTGACATAGGCTGAAGGGGTCTTAAACCGCCGAACAGGGGCTGGCAACACCTGCCCCGGCCGATGGCTGGCTTGGAGAGAGACGGTGACGACGGGGAGGCTGGTGGCTAGCCAGAAAGAGGACGACGACGGCGGAGGAATGCATGAGACGACCTACCGATGATACAGGATGTCGTCCAGGTAGCAAACCAGCCTAGCAGTACACATGGGAGAGGTAGCCAGCTCTGACGGCGCACGCGGGTGAGCCAAACGGCTCCAACGTCACACGTGGAAGATGCGGGTGGTGCAGTCGACAGCGACTAGGGCATGCAAAGGGGCCAACGACGCGTGACGGATGCCCTGGCTCCCCTATAACCGCCAGTGGGTGGAGAAGAAGTCGGGGAAGAAAAAAAGAAAAAGAAAAAAGACTTAACCTAATGCTCTGATACCATGTTAAGACAAAGATTAGGAAGTAAAACCAAAATTGTATTATTGCTAAAGAGATGATATATATTTATAGGATTTGTAAGATACCCATGACTAAGTGGATATCCATTAACCCAATAATCGATATTACTTAACCCTAACAGCCTCATTAGTTGTCTTGAATGAAACTCCATCTTAGTCATCCAATTTGATCATCAATACAAGATCAAAACAGTTTCAAAACCATATGATTTCTTCTTTCAAAATTCAAAATTAGAAATCATACGAAGCCATTTTTATCCATTGAAATTATGTAACAATGGAATCCTATCCTGTGACATCTGGGCCTGATTATCTATTTTTAATTGTAAACCATGTAATTAATTGTAATATTGTATAAATGGTTTATTAATGGATAATCTGTTGTTTCTTGTATGTGTGAGTTTATGGTTGGCTTTCTGTGCACCTACTTGTGATTTGGGACCAATGTGGAGTCCAATTTGGGGAGACACAATCACCTTGATTTGCGTGCCCATCCTTTTCTCTTTTCTTTCTTTCTTTTTCTTTCTTACACTCCTTTCACGAACCACTCGATCTCGTCTTCTTCTCCTCCCCCTTTCCCACCCGTGCCAGCAAGAAACGATGGTCCGTGCTACCCCATCTCCTCCGACGTGATGGGTGTCCGACGTCATGCGGGAGGAGGGGAAACTGGAAGAGCTGCAGTTGAGAGAGAGAGAGAGGAAGGGAGGTGAACAAGCCAGAGAAGGAGAGCTTGGTGCACAAGCCAGAGGAGGAGAGCTCGGTGCACAGGGTTTGCTCACAAAAACCAAAACCCAAAAATGAAGGGATTAGAAATAAAGAATTTGGAAGGATTAGAAGTAAAGAAAATTTGATGTTGCTGGCTCAACTACTGTTGTGTGGAGACTGGAGTCCAGAGAGCAGAAGACCGGACAGAATCTAAAGCCAAAGCAAAATCGTCACTTGAAAATCTTCTTTTGAGAATTAGCAAAATTTTGTAGAAAAGAGTTAAGAATTTTGTAGAGGAGAGTTGAAAGAGTTGTGGAAAAAAATGAAAGGTATGAGGGAGTATTTATAGGTTAAAATTAGAGATTTAAAAATATATATATATATTTTGAAAGTGGCCGTTGCAAACTTTTTTTAAAAGTAACCGTTGCAATTGCAACGGCTACAGTAAAATGCAACAGTCCATTGGACCGTTGCTTGTATTTTTATTTTATTTTTTTCAGGCCGGACTGGCCCTACTCGTTTGTTTTTTTTTTTTTTTTTTTTACGTTACTGTTGACGGGCCCAGCCCGTTAATGTTTTGTTTT
>JAMKQA010089901.1:0-14644 GCA_024699735.1 Posidonia australis
AGGTATGATACTCCTGCTGCCGCTGTGAGCACTGAGGCTCGGGTGTTGTCGGGTGTGGAGGTATGACACTCCCTCCTGAGCACCGTGTGTGGAGGACGCCCTGAGGAGGCATACCCTGTGGTGGCCAGTGTGGGTGGGACACGTGCCCCGTAGTTGGTAGCGTCCTAAGAGACAGGACAGCCTTCCCAAGGAGGGGTTGGCTTCTGAGGGTTCTCCTGTGAGAGGGGAATCGCGGGATGGTGATCGCATCTTGCATAGGATGGCTTCACCGTGGCAGCACAGAATGCTAGGGTCGCTCCTCGGTGGACTGCGTGTAGCTAGAGTTTGGTTGCTTGGCACCGGACTTCACGACTCACTATGTGTGGTTTTGGCTATTGAGGGCCATTGTTTGTGATTTTGGGCCAGTGGAGCCCTGGTTTGTGGTTTTGGCCAGTGTGGGCCTGGTTTCTGACGTTTTGAGAAAAGATTTTGTGAAAGGAATTTAAAAGGAAAATTGATTATGATTTTGTTTTCCGCGGTTTTCGTGGGGTGCGTACTGGGTGACTTTGGTCACTCATGCGTTTTCCTTGTAGTTTTGTTCGTAGGTGCAGACATGCAGTTGGTTTAGCGTAGTGCATATAGTCTGGAGTCTGCTAGCTGCACACATAGGTTACTGATGGTTGGTATTTTACTGTTTAGATTTAGTTTTCCCGTAATTTAATTTATTTAAATTATTGTGAAAAATTTGGGACGTGACAATATGTTTCATCAAAATCAATTCCTTCCTCTTAATTGTATCCTTATGCTACTAATCTAACTTATTTCTAACTACGTTTCCTAATTCATCTAATTTATTTCTAAATACCCATTTAGTTCCAATTATTTGGTGATTTTCTAGTTTTGGAACTAATTCGTATACATTGTGTCTTTCGAATTAATTTATTTACTTATGCATGGCATTAATCCAAAATTCATCGCTACAAGCATCATTTACATTTTTTAGTTTAATAGATGATACAAAGGCATAAGTTGCGCAACCATGATCAAGATTAGATCGTGTTTGGATTCCTTTGGATACTTCACCGATGATGAGTTCCTTGGGATGTCCAGACACATATTGCCAATCCTTATAATTAGGTTGTTCATCCTTAAGTTCTTCTTCCTTATTTAGGTTATCCAATGTATTTTCATTTATTTCTTATTTATCATTATTATCTATATTTATTATTTTAGTTTCATTGTTTTCATCAAAATTTTCATGCATTGATTCTTCCATTATTAGTGTTCTTTTATTATATACTCTATAAGCCTTGCTCCTAGAAGAATATCCAAGGAATATTCCTTAATCAGATTTGGGATCAAACATGTCCAAATTATCCCTAGTGTTTAAAATGAAACACTTGCATCCAAAAACATTAAAGTAGGAAATTCTAGGGGTCCTGCAAAACCAAGGGGTCTTGCAAAACCAAAGCTCGAATGGAGTTTTATTTAAAATTGGTCGAATCAAAACTCGTTTTAAAATATAACAAGAGGTATTTACGGCTTCAGCCTAAAAATGCTTTCATAAATTTCTTTCACAAAGCATGGTCCTGGTCATTTCTTGGAGGGTTCTATTTTTTCTTTCAACAACTCAACTTCTTAGAGAAGAGAAACTATGTTCAAAACCATTTATTTCACAAAAATTTTCAAGTTCGTTATTTTCAAATTCCCTCTCATGATCACTTCTTATTTTAATGATTCTTAGCCCTTTTCATTTTGAACCCTTTTGCAAAACTTTTGAAATTCAGAGAAAATATCATTTTTATTTGCTAAGAAAATAACTCAAGTAAAACGCGAAAAATCATCAATAATTACGAAAACATATCTTTTATCCCCTAGACTTAATGTTCTACACGGCCCAAACAGATCCATATGAATTAGTTCCAATGGCTTAGTAGTAGAAACCATGTCTTTTATTTTGAAAGAAGATTTAGTTTGTTTTCCAAATTGAAATGTATCGCATAATTTGTTCTTTTTTAAATCAATTTTTGGTAAGCCAATAACAATATCACCTTTGGACAATTTAGATAGTTAACCCATATTTGTATGGCCAAGTCTCTTATGCCATATCCAATGTTCATCATTTGATGAAGCAAGGTAAGATATGATTTTATTAGGTTTGTACATGCTTTTTATTTTGTAGATATTATTTTTTCTATTTCCAATAAATATGGTTTTATTTGTTTTTGAATCGATTATGGTACATTCAATGTTATCAAACAATACCTTATAACCTACGTCACACAATTGGCTATTGCTAATCAAGTTATGCTTCAAGTCATCAACTAATAAAACATTTTCTATAGAAGGATTTCAGAATTACCAACATTTCCAATCCTGACAATCTTTCCTTTAGCATTATCTCCAAAAGTGACTTCTTCTTCTTCTTTAGGACTTAAAGAGCATAGAAGAGTGTGGTCTTCGGTCATATGACGAGAACAACTACTGTTAAGAATCCATTTTGAGTTCATCATATTCCTACATTATAAGATGAAAACATAATCTTAGGAACCCATATTGTATTTGTTTTCTTAGAAGAGTTAGTTTTCTTGTAAACCACCTAGAATACTTCTTTACAATAATGACATATTTTTCACTGGTTAATATTCTAATAAAGCCATTTTCATATGGTATGCCATTAAATTTTGACTATTCTAATCCATGTTTGTGAAATGTTGGTCTTTGATTGGAAAGTAGTTTGTCTAGATTTCCTTTGCCTTTGGTGAAATTTGTTACTATATCAAGTAAGTATTTGCTTGTATTCCTTAGAGAGATAATGTTATTTTCAAGATTTTTAATTTTATATTTTATTTGACCAATACTCATGTTTAATTCAATAGTTTTATCGTTTATTTCACGATTTTCATCAATTAAGATTTTTCCTTCCTTAATCAATTCTTCATTCTCTTTTGACAATTGTTCAATTTGTTTGATTGATTTTAATTTTAGCATCTTATATTTTGAGTAAAGTTCATCAAAAACTTCTACAAGTTCTTTTGTATTAATTTCAATTTCATTTAGAGAGGATTCCTCATCACAAGCCATAAAACACATATTTGCTTTCTCATCATCGGATGAAGAGCGACTTTCATCCCATGTTGCTTGAAGAGCTTTTCTTTTAAATCTTTTCTCATTATTTTTAGATATTTTCATTTTTAATAGTGGGCAATCCTTTTTAAAGTGTTCGGGTTTGTTACACTTGAAGCATAATGGAGTTTTTGTTTGTGGATTGTTCTTTTCATGAACATTTTGAACTTTCGAGTTAACAAAGCTATATATTCTTCTTCGGGTTTGTTACACTTGAAGTATAATGGAGTTTCTGTTTGTGGATTGTTCTTTTCATGAACCTTTTGAACTTTCGAGTTAACAAAGTTATATCTTCTTCTTCATCTTCCTCACTTTCAGAGTTATTTGTATTTGAGGTGATTTTTAGAGCAATATTTTTTCTTTTGGTTGTTTCTTTTCCTTTTTTCCCTTTTTCTTTTGGTTGTATTTGAGGAGTATTTTGACAATTTTTTGGCTTCTTCAATAGCTGTAGTTTTCTTTTGCCATTCACTAGTTAGAGACCTAAGAATTTTTCATACCAAATCAGATTGAGGGATGATTTTCCTAAGAGAGTGTAATGTATTTGTTATGTCACTAAACCTAGCAAACATTTCTCCAATAGATTCTTCTTGGTTCATTTTGAATAGTTCATATTTATGAGTTAACATGTTGATCTTAGTCTCTTTTACTTGATTTGTACATTCATGTATAATTTCTAAATTGTGCCAAGCTTCATGTGAGGTATTGCAATTCGATATTTTATTAAATTGCTCTTAATTAACAGTATAGAATAATATATTAAGCCTTTTACATCAAGTTGTGCTATCCTCTTTTCTTCATTATTCCATTTCTTATAAGATGCATTATTAAGGGTGTAACCATTGATGACAATATCTCATAATTCAAAATTTATAGATTTTAAATAAATTATCATTCTACATTTCCAATAACTATAGTTTAAACCATCAAAAAAAGAATGTTTATTTGTACTCTCTGTCCATCTATAATAGTATTGGATGAACTAGAAGCCATATATAGAAGATTGTTAAGTCTTTCAAACCTAGATAAACCTTGCTCTAATACCAATTGTTCGACCCTTAGGCTTTACTAGAGGAGGGTGAATAATGAATCACAAGATATTTTACAAATTAAATATTTATATTGCAATCTCAAGCAACTGGACAATGATTTGAAAAGTAAGCTAATTCATGCAAAGAAGGAGATGAGAGGCAATAAAAAACACAGAGAATTTTATAGTGGTTCAGCCAACTCTTGGCCCAATCCACTCTTCGAGACACCCTTGAGAGTTCTCTTTAACTACTTAAAGTAAACACTTACTTGATAGGTAAATCCTTGCCTACACCCGCAAACCGCAAAACCTTCTCCCAACTGAAGAATTACAATGATTGCTTGATCACACAACCTTGAATCTTTCCCGCAAGTGCCAATCTCTTGATAAGCTCTTTGAATAAGTGGACTTGGGAAATTTTTTGCTAAGAATGTGAATGGAGCTTTAAGCAAGAGCAATAATATGAAGAGAAAGGGATTAGTAGTACTTGATCATCTTAAGCGGTGATTAGGAGGCCTTTTATAGGTTTAAAGAGGGAAAATACTGTGTCTACCAGCTAGTACAACGACTAGTTACTTCGAAAGACTGGTCATGTTTTGGAGAGCCGTTTTTCTTTGCAATAATGCTTTTCATGGGCAATTCGGTATGCCGAAATAACTTCGGTATATCGAAATCTTCTGATTTGGAATGCCGACAACATCCTGTGTGCCGTTTTGATCTCTGCTTCCATCCTCTGCCTTTTGCATTTCGGTGTGCCGTGTTATGTACCGATTTTTCCTAATTCGGTATGTCGAATTTGTTCGGAGTACCGATTTTCATCTTACAATTACAGAATTTCACCAACCATTTTTTCTCATATGGTATATCGTTATTTTTCGGTATGTCGTTTTTACACCCTTTTTGAATCAATAATAAGTACAATAAAACTTTACACTTTAGTATGAGAATTTTCATGAAACCCCTTTTTACTTTCTTCATTCCCACCTCTAATAATTCACCTGTGCTTTTTAATACAACAGTAATTCTCAAACCATTTCGTTAGATTATATTGAATTACTTTTGTTATCATCAAAATCATCGTAAATTACTCTTTTATTCCAAAAGTCACCACCTAATCTTTTTAACGGAAAGATGACGAAAATCGGATGCATAAAAATGTAACAAAAGGATGCAAATGAATGAATGAATGTTCCGTACCAAAATGGATACAACACAATGGTCATTGCGGGTTAGAGAAAAGATAAGGACTCCTGTTACGTATGGGGAAGGTGTTAAGCACCCCCGTACACTTGTGAAATCAGTCTTTCTTGGCCCATCGCTCGCTTGTATCGCCAAATCTAAATGCTCATGTATACTCACTAAGTCTAATCAAGTGAATGCTAAGTCTAAGATGTCGTGAACGCTATATGTCATGATGATGTAAATGAGATGAATGGGCAGAAAACGATGTGATTTAGTGCTCAATAATGCTATGTGAATCTTGGACCGTCGGTCAATAGGAATCGACATAGTAAACATCATCGCCTAAATGAATGTCGGATGCAGCAAAATGTGAGAAAACAATGTGATGCAAGTAGAGGAGACGAAGGAGCCATGCATGAAAACATGTGAGAAAACAAATCACTAGTGGATGCCAAAACACAGGAGAAACCATGCAATACAGGCAAGGAAATGCAAAGGTAGACAATCACAGTGGGTAAACACGCATGTTCAGAGGATGAAACAGAATGATGTGTTGCAATGGAGCTCAGCCAGCTGCCTGTCCAAACCATGCAACTTGCCCGCGCTCTTGTTCTGCGCATTCAGCACGCGCCTATCGGATGCAAAACAGAACAACAAGCTTTTTTTCACTCCAGACCTAAATGCAATGATGTAAGGATGCTAGATGATGCATGGGAAGCTAGAGGGGAGATGAGGGAACATACCTGGATACTTGAACGGTGTCAAGGCTGGCTGGATTGCTCCACCTATCAAGCTTGCCATGAAATGGGTCTCGCCGCCAAGCTTGACTCAGCACTCCAACTATAGGCTCCGACAATGCATTCAAGTGCTTCCAAAGGTCCACCTGGGCAAGGAGGAAAGCTTGGATGCAAAATGAATGCAAGTGTATGTAGTGGTTACCTTTGTCTGTCTTCCCTTCATCTCACTGACAACCACGAGCTCGGTCGGCCATCTAAGCGACAAGGAGCTACAAGTGGGCATCCAAGAAGGCTTGGGGAAGAAGGAAGGAGGTGAGAATATGCCAAGATGGGGGATAGGTGAGCTCACATGCTGTCAACCCTTTTCACACCCACTTGAACCCATCGCTAGCAGTTAGAATGAAATGCAGTGTGGGGACCAATTTGGCATGAAATATCCTGGTGGAACATGCATAAAATGATGCGATGAAGCAATGAAAACATGAAAAAGAGAACAACACACATGATAAGGGAGAGGAGATGGACCTATGGAGTATTGTAGGTTGTCCTTCAGTAGCATCTTACAATGGCTTTTCTCCAGGCTGAGGAGGCTCGACGGTGATGAAGGCGGGTCCAAAGGAGTTTGGTGTGATCGATGGAAGGCTCGTATGGAGATATAAGGAGTGGGTGTGGTGTTTCAATGGCTTGGAGGTGGTGGAATGGAGGTGACAATTCCGAGCGACGATGAGTGGCAGCTAGATGGTGGTGGATAGTCGGTGGATGTGTGAAGACACTTCAGCAAGAAGGGAGGCTCTGCTGGAAGGCTTGGATAGGCTCATGCGCAAGGTTGTTGATGTAGGGCCATGAGGGTGATTTATGTATTCGTTGGTTGGCCAGAAAGCGTAGGGAGGAGGCCGAAGTTGGTGGCTGACGGTGGTGGATGGCTCCTGTGTGTGTGCTCAGGGCCAGGGGAAGCCACAGAGCCAAGAGAAGGAGTTGGGACGTGGGGGCTTGGTTATATAGAGGGAAGAAATGGAGGTGGTTCGTTAGATTCAAATGTGGTTTAAGAGGAGTGGTTTGGATTAAATCAAGTGAGGCTTAATGGGAAATAGGATTAGGTAGAAGGACTTGATGGTCCAGGACAATTGTGGAGCAGGTCTAGATCCATGCCATCCAATGAAAAGAGGCGGATTGGTGGCGTACTAAGTGAAAAGACTAATCAAGCCCTCAGTAGTTAATTACTAACCCAATAACGCTTTCAACCTGTGTGACATGGCCATGCTATCGGCACGTGGTAGTCAAAATATTGGGTCAAGTTAGGATCATTGGGCTGGATTTTGAGCTAGTTCCTCGATTGTAGGGCCATCAAAAGGACTTGGGCTTGGTGTTTGGTGGTGAGTTAATGGTGTTGGGCTAGTTTTAGGATTTTGGGTAGGTTTTGGGGTGATTTTTAAGGTGTGAAATGGGTTTTAATACGTAGAAATGCCTCGTTGCTATCAATGCGCTCTCTTGGAAAAATCCACCTACGAGTAGCTACCCAAGTGAGGTGTCTACACTTATCAAAGGACCTCACTAAGCTATTAACATAGTCACTATCACATCACTTCATATTAGTTGAGCTTCAGTTCAAGAATGGTGCAACCTTGGACACACCCATCATAAAAGAGGTTGCTGGCACACCAGAGGATAAGTTTGTTAGTTCAGAGCATATGATAGACCTCGAAGATTTCCAAGGTAAAATCAAAACTGCCAATAGTTGGGGACAAGTTCAAGTAATTTTTGACCAGTTCTTTCCATACAAACACTCGTCGAATTTGAAGAAAGCAGCTCAAGTTTCTCCCCTCCATTCAGAAGGAGTCCCCAACACCACACTCCAAGTCCCGGACAGTCTTCTCATTCACAAGTGATTCCCCCATATACGAAGATTTAGGTCAACAACTCATCTCGAGGACTCTTAAAAGACGATGAGATAGAAGACATAGACGCTCTTGACCTTGGTGACCTAGCAACTCTTTTCGGTGAGCTATAGCGTTGCCCCTTGGAGCAAGAATGGGTTAAGGCCATCAATTAAAGATAGTGGCGGATCGCCTCCACACAGGAGGCAACTTCAGGGGTAGTCTCCTAACTCTGTCAATAATTATCTTTTTGCTATTAACTCGTGCACTTTATTATTTGCTTTCTAGTAATTTACTTCCTAGCATAAATAATAAAAAAAAGGAAGATAATTGAACTCAACATAAGCAATTTAATACCCAAAGAGGTATTACCTTTCAATAAGTCACATCTAGGGAAAGCCAAGGCCAAACTGGGAAGGATCTTACATTGTAATGGCCGCATATCTAGACAATACCTATCAACTATCCTAAGAGGGAAAAATCTATCTAATCCTTGAAGTACAATGCACTTGAAAGAGTGCTACCCTTGATCAACATGCCTATGCTTAAATGGGACCTAGGGCCTAGCACTAAGTTGAAAGGAAGGTCATTCCTAAAGCCTATAGGAAGATGGATGCTCGAGGTGACTTATATTTTGTCTTGTTCCAACTCACATACTACATGGGAAGGTAAGAGAATGGCAAGTTCGGAGCCTAGTCAAATCACAAAAGCTACTCACCTTGTATAGCGTGGCATCCCAGCATAATTCCGAGAAGCCAACCTAGAAAGCGCATAAAAGTGCATAAAAGAGGGGAGAGCACGCAACTCGAGTACACCATCATAACATAAATTGGGAAAGTTGTGATGGACAGGTACTCAAAATGGGAGCGAGAACACGACTAAGGAAGTATGTTGTCATAGCGTAAATCCAGAAGGTAGTGACATGCAGCCACTTGCAAACAAACAATAAAACAGGGAAACTAAAAAGAAAAAAGAGAAAGAAAAGAAAAAGAAAAGAAAAATGGGAAAAGAAGAAGAAAATAAGGTCGAAAAAGGAAAGAAAACCCTAGGAATATTTAAGGCACATTACAACCAAACATTTGGCGAGAGTTTGTTGTACTTTGAGCCTCCCTCATCCTCTTTTCATACACAGGCAATGAGCAAGCATCCTCACGTATTTAAGGACCAAATAGGTCAGGGAATTGTAGGACATTAAGGATTAGTGCATGGATCGAAATCCCTATAAGGTGTAGGCATGACCTAGGGGACATGCCCACGATTGTAGGGTACACTTAGAATGACTAAGGTAAACTGTAAGCTAAGGCTTAAAATAGGTACTCATCCCTTCATTGAAAATTAAAAAAACCAAATAAATTAAAAAAAAAAATCCAAAAATAGAAAACCTCAAAAAAATTACAAAAGGAAAAAAAACAAAAAAATTAGAAAACTCAAAAAAAAATCCAATCTAGTAACTAAAGTGGTGTTATCTATCCTACATGCAGGTGAAAACCTAATAAGGAAACCGAAATTAATTTGACTCATGATACAATAATCGACTCACCCAGATTTGGAATCAACGTTCTACTCAAGCATGTCTCATGGCTTAGGTGCTTTCTCTCAACAAAAGGCACTACCTTCATAGTGATCTTTAGAGCATCCACAAATGACTCATAATCGACGTTCACTGAACTCTAATTTTTCATTTCTTCAACTGAGTCCAAGACTAGTCTCCTCCACTTAATTTCCAAATATATGAGAACAAATAATGATGATTAAATATTGTTTACTTGTAAATATTACTGTAGACACCTTGGTTTCTAGCCAATGTTGGCAGATAGACCCGACAAAGAGTGCAACTAGGCGGCTGACCCAGACTTACCCCATTTTCCCTAACCAAACCCATAAGCCTAAAACCAACCCAAAACCTCTAATTACCTTTAAATCCACTCGTCCAACTAGGCCCCAACACCTAAAATCTGGCCCATGTGCTCTAGCCCAATGACATGGTGGCTCGATAGCACAACCCAAGCACGCGTCTAGGCCAGGGCAGCACAACAGGCGTCGCCTGACTTGTCGCTTTCGTGAAAACATGGATATAAGAATGTGTCTAACGTCTCTCTAACGTTCATTAACGACTACTGATTCGATATGCCGAAATCAAAACGATCGATCGAAATCTACAACGGTCGAGCACTTCGGTATACCGAAAATAATTTGGTATGCCGGTGAATTTCAGTATGCCGTTCTGGGTTTCTGTACTGATTTTTTTAATCTACACATATTTCGGTATACCGAGGAAATTCGGTATGCCGAAAATGCCCTTAGTCCTATAATGAATGTTTTTCAATGAATGGTTCGTTTTGGGGCTAAGGTAATTTTCCTATGACTCTATGGAGATATTTGGGAGATAATTACAAGTTCCTAGTAATACATGAATAAATAGAAAATTACATCAAAAATAATTACAAATATAACTTTCCATTTTCTTCTTATTTCATCATCTTGAGTTCTTCTAGGTGGCACATAGGTCTCTGTCTTCTTCAAATATCTTCCCTTTTATGCTTGAATCTTCTGAGTCCTTCAATGATCTTCTTTGCAAATATGAACTATGAAATATTCTCATAAAGCACATTAGTCTTTTGTTATCATCAAAATC
The DNA here is from genome assembly GCA_024699735.1 of Posidonia australis. Lineage (NCBI taxonomy): Eukaryota > Viridiplantae > Streptophyta > Magnoliopsida > Alismatales > Posidoniaceae > Posidonia > Posidonia australis. The sequence goes on from JAMKQA010089901.1 coordinate 10,561, forward strand.
AAGATAAAGCTAATAAAGCCAACACCATGTAGCCCCATTAATTAGCATCTAAGTGTCCACATTTCCATGCACGCGAGCGAGATTCTGAGAAAGATCGATTCGTCAGGCCTGCGAGGATGCCTAACACCATCCTCGTACGTAATAGGAGTCATTACCTTTCTCCGGTTCGCAATGATCCGTGTATCGAATTCATTTGGCATGAGTCATCTATTATTCACATTCAATTTCGAGTTTTGGTTTTCGATATGGTTTTCCTCGTCTTCCCGTTTTGAATAGACTAGGTGGCGACTCTTGACTTTGTCTTTCTATTGTTTCTTTTTCGGTGTTTTTGAGTCGACTTCTCGTCTTCGGATTCACCAGATTTGCCGTGGCTCTACCGGTCCCCGTGTGGTCCTGATTGCATACATATGGGCACGGTTTCCCTCCACCGGCATGGTCACAATTACAATACATTTTCTAGGCAAGAATAATATAGTCAATCCCTCTAAAGATGAGAGAGGTACATCTTGGATTACTAACATGTGTCATGTGAATATACAGGTGTTAATAAAGCTAGTTCGTAATTTAAATTAAAAATCCCACCATATATTAGTAAATTTGACAAATCTTGGGCCCTATGTAAAAAGATAAAAGTTTTAACCCTAAATCAAAGCAAGATTGAAGAATGAACTTACACCGTAGGAGTTCGTACGGTATATGCGAACAAACCCTTTTTGACTAAAAGATAAACTTTGGTTTGGCAAAGGAAGGGTTCACTCCTTCAATCGGTTTTCTATTCATAAAACTCCTTGACTTACCAAACCAAATTGTAGGATAATGGTCATTTCCTGAAAGTGCTAGTTATAGTCGAGAATGGAAAACACTTGACTACAATAAATTGCATTCACTCATTTAGCATATGTCTATATGATCAGGGACTAATTGTATCCTATTGGCCTAAGTTATTAAATGGATTATTCATTGCAACGAATGTTGACCTTGCATTGGTATTATTTGCTTAAATCACACACTTATGTATTATTTTTCATATCATTGGAAGCAAGTGCGTGGATAGAACAATGTTCTTCAAAAGTATTAGAAACTCTTAGAATGTGTAGTCCTTCCAAAACTAGTTCAACTTCCACCTATTTTTTTATTATTCTAATCTGAGTAAATTCTCAAATAGGATGTCACGTTTTTATCTTTCAATTGGTGATAGAGTAAATTCCTCACGATTATCTTTATTCCATATTAGATTTTGCCATGTTGAAGTTATCTCCACCTAGTTGACATGGTCTTGACATCTATTGCGGTACATAGCAATGAAACCAACTTAACTTTTCCATGTCTGAGTCTATAATATAATGTCACTTTAACTAAACCATTCGACTATGTGATAAAGTTTCAAAATTGAATCTATTCATCCTTTCCATCACTTGATTATGCGATAATTTCTCGAAATAGGTAGGTCCCACCTTTTGACTGTGTGACAATCTCTCAAAACCAAAAGGTGTTTTCTCATTTCTTTCATCCCTAGTTGGCAACTATTTGAGAGCAAACTTCCTATTTCAGAAAATGCTCATTAGAATATCATTCTTATTTCGGAGTTAATCTTGTTTCAAGATCAACTCTTAAGAGAAGCATTTGTAGATATCCTATTTTCATTTCCAAGAATTAATTAAGAGTTTGTTTATTAAAGCTTTTGGACAATTTTTGAGCATATAGCTTTTTCCTAGAAACTACAATGGTCCAACAATTCTACCAAACACTTTACAGAAGTATGTAGCTTTTGGAATAGTGAATCTTATACATTTCCAAAAGCTAAGGTATAGTAGCTTTTAGCTAGAAGCTAGCTTCTACACTTTGATTCAGAAGCTGAAGCTCTACTAAACGAACTCTAAGAATAGGAAACTTTGAGATGCCCTAAATCACACAATTAAGGATATTTATCACATATTTCAGATTTTTCATAATTTCTTTAAAAATATTACTTAATGTGAGATTGTTAGCTATAGCAGAGCTAATACTCTCATTCAATTCAAACTAGTGGTGAGTTTGAGTACCTTAAACATTATTTAATGCAAGTTTATTAGCTATGGTAGAGTCAATACTTTCGTTGAACTCAAATTAGTGGCAGATTTAAGAATTTTAATGTTAAAAAATAATTTTATCATTTTTTAGAATTTTTGAGATTATTCCAAACATTTAACACATTTCTTTGGATTAATGTTGAAATCAAGGGGGAAAAAAATCCACTCATTGCCTATTTGAGAGGTGACAAATCTATTTGCAACACAAGTGGCGACGAAGATTGTTGCCATCTCTATAGGTGTTGGGTATCCAAGAAGCCTCGTACGTAATATTTTGTAATCATAGGCTTTAATATATTATATGGGATTTTTATAAAGCATTTTAATATTATTCCCATAATAATTAATATTTCTATGAATTTCGTAGCAATTAAATATATGATCTTCTAGGATATATATTTATAGACTTTTAAAAATAGCAATTAATTTAAGAAAATTCTAGAATGTGGATGACATTTTTTTTTTAAAATAATATAGTTTTATGTTGATCAAAAATGAGATTTTAAGTTAGTTATCGCATTTGCAAATGTTATAACTATATTTAATTCAAACTAATATTTAAAAGTGAAACATCTGAGTAGTTACGAATTTAGATTAAGTTAAATATATCCAAAAAAACTAATTAACTTCTTCCACGAAATTATAGAAGATATTCATTTTAAATATTAGTTACTTAATTAGTAAGGTTGTGTTTAAATTTAAAATTCCCTATAACTATGTTTTTGTTATGGAGAAAATTTAAAAATGGAGACTAGTCTTAGATGGTTGTTAGGTTTGTAACATATTAGTTTGGGAATTAAATTTTAAATAATTTGAATTTTAAAGCTTGATGCCTATAATGGAAGTGACTAAGTTAAATAGATTATTTTATTGTCTTTTAATTGATTTTCCAAGCCATGAAAAATATAATATCTGTGGTTGTCTTCACTACATGTGGGGACAACTTAAAATATCTGATTTAAAATATGTAATTTTGATTTAAAATTGAACCTAAAATAATATATACTCGTTTCTAATGAAATGATGTCGGAAAATATTTTATAAATACCCCCTAAATCTAGAGTTGAAGGGAGGCTTTTAGAAGAAAGTGGAGGCTTTTTGGAGAAAAAAAGAAGAAAGAGATCTAGGTTTTGAGAGAGTGACGTGTGAGAGCAATGTAGAAGAAAGATTCTGAGAAATCCTTAGCCTAATTCTCACAAATTCTTTTATGGAAATCATAACTCAAAGAGATCATACCCACTCTGAGTGAAGGACACGTCCGGAACTCTACCTGTGCCTCCATTTTCTCATTTACATCACATTGTATTAAGGATGAAGGGAAGATTTGTTCTAATCCTTTTTTAAAGCATTACAACATTCCTAGATAGGTAAGTATTATTTATATTATTTATCATTTTTCTTGTACTATTTACTACACCTGTGAGTTAATTTAGATCTATTTCTTTGTTTCGAAGGAAGGAATAAGTTATGTAACATGAGAATGCCGATGGTTATTCCGTTCTTGATTCAATGAGCTAAGGACCCACATCTATATTTTTCGAAGGTACTTTATTAGTCGATATCATGAATAGACAAGTGGTGATCACTAGTGTTATCTTCAAACATGGAAGCGCAGACGTTATCGTCAACACACTCCAAATCCAGATATTTGCGATATTGTATCTGTTTGCATTCCTAATCATGATGAAAAGAAGAAAAGAAAGTGGCTACCTACATTTATTTGGATTTTTATGTATTGATCTTCTATGATTTGAACTTAGATATTTAAGTTATTGATTGGACTAATTTGTACTTTGATTTGTAATTTGGCAATATTTGATAATTATGTTAAATTTGAAGTTAATTATGATAATTTCATGTTTACATTTATTTCATGTTTATATTTATTTGTTTTTATTTAATTTGTTAATTTATTGTAACTTTGGTTCAATTGAGAATGAACGAGCTCGTCCATAATATCAGGAGTTCCTTATTCTTGTTTTCTTATTGACAAAATTCGACATTAGAAGTGTCGA
>JAMKQA010089902.1:0-19050 GCA_024699735.1 Posidonia australis
ACGACTCTAAATTCACAATTCTAAACAACATTGACATCTTAATATTGATATCTTAAAAATCTACTGAAAACCTTTAAAATCATGATATATACGAGTCATAAAAATATGTATAAGAAAACAAATATTAAATTCACTAAAATTTCAACATAACCACAAATTTGACAAAAGCGTGCACATGTAATGCACACTTCCAATGTGCTAAATGAACTATTAGAATTTCTACTTGCAATCCATCCCAAAACCCATTCAGGGAATAAAACATAGAAAATTAAAATCAAACTAGAAATATGTATGTAAAACTCTAAGACATACATCTTAAAGTCATTCAATTCAAACTACTAAAATCAAGTACATTGTGCTTCTTAAATATTGAAGTTATAATGACTATGACACAGAAAGCATGATGTATCTTATCATAAAAAACATGCATCATAAAACTCTACAAATTTGTTGAAAAGTCAACTTAGCATAGAGCACTAAATTTTCTCTAAGCGATACAAAACGTACGGTATGGACTTGCATACTTAATGTGCGAATCAAGCAGCTAACAATGTCTAAACGCTGTATTGCATACAAAATACCTCAACAATACACAAATACACTTGTTATGTCAGATAGGCTCAAGCGACTAACATTAATCACAAAGCAGTAGTCGAAGCGTGTTGCACTGCTCCTCTATGTTACAAGACCTTTCCAGTAATTTCTCCCACTATGCACGACACTTAAAATAGCAAGAGGTCACCGAAGGTCTACATGAACTCCCATATTCAATGCATATGGGAAAACCAACGCCTCCTACACCAAGCAAGTCCACCAACACTCATAAAATTCTCATCCTCACTTTACTAGATTCTCTCATAGGAAACATCCCTCTCTTAGGCATCAGTAGGAGGAACGAAAGAATTCCAAAGAAGAAGAAGCAACTCGATATAAACAAGCAATCGACTGATAAGTCAAAAATCTTTGGAAATTGTTGGAGATGTAAAACACGTAACTTCATGTATTTAACACAAAAGACACCACGTTATACATTTAACACTTCAAAAGTCCACACAAGTAGGCATAGTATGCAACACATAATGCGTTTTATATAAAAAACATTATACTTGGCATTCTACACACACACTCTAATACACACATCTGGCCCACAAAGTTGACAAAATCTATGCTCATACAAATCTAACAAGATTAGATACCTCGTAAATAAACTTGCAAGAGGTATTTGGTGGTCGACGCGTAGACCCAAAGAGCTTGAGGTTTGGATATGAAATGCCAAGCAAGTTTACAAATTAAAGCTTGGTTCATAGAGAAAATATCCTTGATACCCAAACTACCCGTATAAGCCTGTAAACAGAGGAAGGTATAGTGTTACCAATACACTTATCCTTTAAATTAAAGTGGGTAGTGGGGCAAGAATATAAATCAACTTCACCGATGGTTCTATCCTTATTGTCTCATTATTTGTGGTATAATATAAAAAAGGTACGGTAAATGGATAAGTCGGTATAATATTTGTTTAAGCAAATCTTTTAAACATTGAGTGTTTAAACAAATAATTAAAATCACATTCTATTATTATATATATTATAAACTAATAGGACTTAAAAATTCACAATTGAAACATTTTACTTGAATGTGCCATTACAAATTCAAACTAAAATTGTTAGATAAATATATAAAACCTTATTTATCATTTCATAATTTTAGAAGGAAGCTAACATAAAAAAAAAAGTAATTAAAATAATACCAGTAAACAGGTGAAGGTTACACAGTCATCCTTACCTATACCTTATAAAAATATAATAAAATGAGTGACGGATAAATAGATAATAAAGGAAAATCATTTCCATTCTTACTGATATAAAAGGGGTCAAAACGTATAATAGTTAAATACCCATTCTGTTTAAGGACCTACACCCATAGAGCAAGGGCGTTGGATTCGATGCCAGGCCAGTGTGTAAAGGTATCGTTTGGTGAGATCGAAACCTCAGTAGCAATCTCTAATCACATACACACAGGGATAGAGGGAGGTGAGAGTAGTTTTAACGAGTGAAGTTCGACCTGCTTGTGTAAGAATTTTTTATTTCCATCCTTTTGAGTTTTGACTCAATATTGTTGCTGATGTTTGATGTGTTTAGAAGGCATTGTCTTCTGCCATTACGCCCAAGGGAAGCACTGAGATAAGGCTCGTTGAGATTCATGTCTTGGAAATTCAGGATGTTCTTTATGCTGACTCATCATCACAAGTAGGACTGAAGTAGATAAACGATCTGCCTTCATTAACTCTCTATCGTGACATGGAAGATAAATGGTTAAGAAAACAGCTCTTAAATCGCTTGCCTCCCTGACAGTGGCCTCTCCAAAGAGTGGCAAATCATCAGCTAAGGACAGATGCGTGATGGCAAGCCCATGTCCTGATAGTTTCATACCATGTAGCAACTGCAAGTTTAGATTATCGTGAAGCAACCGAGACAAGACTTTCCCTTGCCAAAATAAAGAGCAAAGGAGAAGTCGGGCATCCCTTCCTTAAGTCTGTTTGGGGACAGAAAAAAACCTTCTGAAGCAAACATTAATCAGCGCCCACAAGGAAGAACAAGTAATGAGGTCAGCAATTAAACTGCAGTTGTCCTATTTAGCCCCATCGCAACAAAGACATGATTGAGGAAGGACCATTCAATCCTGTCAAAAGCTTTGGCCATATCAATTTTAGCAGTGAAGAATTTCTTACCGTTACCAGCAGTGCGCATCATATTGAATATCATTCTAGCAAGAATGATGTTGTCTGTAATTTGTCGATCCGCGAGGAAAGCACTTTGATTGGAGGATATAAAATGGTGGAGGAGAGGCTTCAACCTTGTATTTAGAGTCATTGAGATGGGTTTGTAGAGGACACTAGTTAAGCTCATCGGCCTGTACTTAAAGGGATGCCTACAGTAATTCTTTTTGGGGATAAGCACAATATCATTGTGGTTTAGCTTGCAGGGAAGGCGACCCAGTTCAAGAAATTGTTGAGCCAACAAGGTAACATCATCGCCAGTTATCCCCCCAAGGTTTCTGATAAAAGATGGCATGAAATCTGTCAGGCCGCGAGGCCTTGGTGGGGTGCAAAGCGTCTGAGTGTGCCATGAAATTCTTCAGTGGTTGGGATGGAAGAGATTAGCTCATTCTTACTGTCAATAATTGGATCCAACCAGCCATCAATGGTGACTGAATTCGGACTTGGATTGGTGGATGTAAAGATTAAAAGAACATATGAAAGTATTAGCACTTTGTAACCAATCAATTCGTTCAATGTCATTGTAGTTATGAATAAAAGCTATGGAATTCTTCGCGGCCCTATTGAGAGCATAGAGATGGAAATATTTTTGTATTGTGATCTCCATCTGAAATCCATTTTGCTCTAGCTCTTTTATGCCATTGGAGTTCTTCAACGTGAAGAAGGTACTCGAGTTGAGCTTGAGTATCTTTTTGTTCTTTGACGAGACTCTGCCTCGTTGGCTGCATGTGGATATTGTGAATTTGACTGGCAAGCTTCTCAATTTTTCTACTGCTCTTGTGATTTTTTTGCACTTGGGCATAATGTCCGGATTATCTTCCTGCCACAAAGAATTAACAAAATTAGCGAAAGAAGGAGCTTTGAGCCACATAGCCTCGAATTTAAATTGGTGTTTCTGTTTTAACTTCATTCCTCATAAATTGATCATGATTGGGCTCTGATCACTCTCAACAATTAAGAGATGGGTAATAATGGCCTTTAAATAGAGGAGCCGCCACTTGGTATCAACCAGACTTTTCTAGCTTTTCGAATCCGTTTGATAGTACTTGTGAATACCTTTTGACTCTATATTTGTGAAACATCTTGTGTTTTTATATCAACATAGTGTTTATGTTTTGCGTAGTTGTACATGGCAAGCATGTAATGTTGTTTAATTATTTTTTCCAACTATCAATAAATTTTTGATATTGTTTATGTTATATATTTATTTATGGATGTATTTTGTTTATGATATATATTTATTCATAGAGAATTGTTTAGCACATTTATTTATAATGTTTTCAATTTAATTAAAAATTTACTTTCTTCAAAAAAATAAATTGGAAGACTTCTCAGACCTAAGACTCAGATCCCGACCCATTATCTTTATGGGTCTTGATTTTAGAACCCAAACCTAGACTCGAACCCATGAAAAGAAACGAGTCTAGGTCTGGATATATGTAAACCCGACTCAGACCCGATTCATTATCAAACATAACTTTTGAACATATAGCTTCTCTCCAGAAGTTACAATGGTCTAACAGCTTTACCAAATACTACCAACTTCTTAAACACTACCAACTTTTTAGAAGCATGTAGCTTTTGGAACAGTGATTCCTTAACATTTCTAGAAGTTAAGATATGACAGCTTTTAACTACAAGTTAACTTCTACATTTGGATTCAAAAGTTGAAACTTTACCAAATAGACCTTTAGATGTTGTATCTAGATATTCTCTTGTTGTTCCAAGTGAACGAAGGGCCTTTATATCCAAGGTCCATAAGAGTAACTTCATTTACAAAATTCTTGAAGTCATCATAGTGTTTGCAAGAGATCGTTGTGCCATTTGATTTCTCTTTGGGATCCAAGTGGAGTAGAAATCTCCAACATAGAGCTTGGGTTGAGAAATGTGGGTAGTGATACGATGGAGCTGATGCCAAAATTCTGGTCATTGGTGGTGATGAGGACCATAAACATAGAGGATGATGCAAACTTAACCTTCATAAATGATGTCAACTCAAATGTGGTTAGCGAGGAGGAGATGTTATTGAAAGAGAGGGAATTCTACCAAAGAAACTAAAGACCGCCAAATTTGCCATCTGCGGGAACAACAAAAGAGTTGTCCATCTTTTGAGGCATGAGTTGTAGAGAAAAAGAGAAATTGAGTGCCGATATGGCAAATTGAAGGAGCACTCTGTTGACTCCTACGATTCCAAGAGACGAGCTTCATCTATCTACTTGTTGTAACAACTCTAGTCGTCGTTCACTTAATAAACTCACATAATAATAATTATTATTATTTTCATAATAAAATTATATTCAAACTAGCCTTGTCAATGGATTGCATCTGGGTTGGGTTTACCTATTCTTAAATCCAAACTCATCTTTTTCTGTGTCTAAATCCAAATCTATGTCTAAACCTGTAATTTAAAATTTGTACCTAGACTCAGATATAGACCCATGAAGATAAGGAGTCTAGATCTGGATTTTGAGTCTAACAGATTTGCTTAAATGTACATGCTTTTTTATATCTTTATGTTATACTGTTCATTCCACTACTGATAAATAAAATATTTTTATACATGAATGAACATAATTTATTCAAAGCTTTTTTTAAGAAGGTAGGTTTTTAATTGCAAATAGAAGAGTTACTTAACTTCACGTGCATCATCAACTTTATTTGATATGGTACCAAGATATTACTCATTTGCATATTACTCTATGAAAAAATAAGGAAGGATAAAGTTAAACACTTAATAAACATATAATGATAAATTAAATGAAGCAGGTTTTAACTTTTAACTTAAAATATAGCTAGGGTTTTAACTTTTAAGTATTACTATATATTTAAATATAATTATTATAATATGGTTTAGATCCACGGATCTAGGTTTTTCTAGATCCAGACCCTACCCACTAAACAAGCGGGTCTATTGAGTTTGGGTCTACAGGTTCAGCCGTTTAGGTTAACGGGTCCATGGGTCTTATTTTCAAGATGCAAATCCTAACTTCATGTGTCTAGATCCACGGATCTAGGTTTTTCTAGATCCAGACCCTACCCACTAAACAAGCGGGTCTATTGAGTTTGGGTCTCCACGTCTAGGTTAACGAGTCCATGGATCTTATTTTCTAGATACAAGTCCTAACTTCATGGGTCTAGATCCACAGGTCTCAGGTCTAAATCCACAGGTCTCAGGTCGAGACTCGACTCATTGCCATGCTTAATTCAAACACATAATCAAAAACACTGAAACATTAATAAATACTACCTAGAACTCTTAATGTGTGACTGAGTGATTCTTCTATATGCATTAATAAAAAAATCAAATTTCTAATCTGCATTTGCAAAACACAAATCAAATATACATAAGTGACCACTAAAAAATTTACCTAACATACACCCCATAATAACACGAAAATCATAGCTAAAACAAAAGAAATTTGCAGAAAACTCAAATTTAAGGCAAAACACACGACTCTTACACACACCTCAAATACGCCACAGCTTCTGAGTTAACTTGACCTAGACCTTATCCACTAAACAAGCAGGTCTATCGAGTCTAGGTCTACGAGTTCATGGGTCTTATTTTTTAGACCCAAACCCTAACTTTACGGGTATAGATCTACATGTCTTGGGTCCAGACCTGACTTGTTAGGCCTAATTCAAACACATAATCAAAATACTGAAACATTAATAAATACTATCTAGAACCCTTGATGTGTAGCTAAGTAATCCTTTTATATATGGTAATAGGAAATACAACTTCTAATCTGCACCTGCAAAATACAAATTAAACACATGTAAGTGACCACTAAAAAGGCCACTCAACACACACCCTGTAATAATGAGGAAATCACGACTAAAACAGAAGAAAATTGCGAAAAACTCAAATCCAAGGCAAAATGCGTGACTCATATACGCACCTCAAACGCGCCACAGCTTCTCTAGTTGACTTGACTATAGATAAACCATTGGTTTGCTAAAGAACCAAAAGTACAGGAAAACCAAACCAACTTAGAAGTATGCAAAAAAACCTACGAAGAGCCCATTTGTCCACGGTCCAACATTCAAAGAACCCACTATACTATTTAGTATGGGGACATCACATGCATATCTCGCTCTGACTAAACAACATAGAATCCCCCCTCTCAGCATCTTAATCATAGTGTTCAGAGTAACCAAAGTTTTATACCCCTAGATCCAACTAGTATCAAAACTCTTAGACCTCAACCTTGGTTTAGTGAAAGACTACTCAAATATATCATACCCTTTGAATCCGTCAACACTTACTTATAGTTTCTTGGTTTCCAAACCTTAATCTAGGCCTTGTATTCGACTATCTAGGAATATCGTTATATCTCCTGGTTCTTGTAATATAATCTTCTAACTTATTGGTTCACAAAACAAATTAATGGTAAAATCTTTCAAAACTATTCTCACCATTTTTCAAATCACTTTGAAAAATATTTATAATTATACACAACTCTAGATCAAACACAACAGAAACAGCCCATAGGTTTCTGTTGTTTAAGGCCAAAACACGTAGTCCAAACTCACGATCAAAACATGCAACACGGACATCTACTACTAAAAACGACACTTTCAAGCAACAAATTAATATAGAAATACATGTTGTTATATAACAAATTGAAGATCTGGAAGTCTACTTTACAATTAAATAGATATCACATGAATTCGATAACCAGAACTTAAAATATGATTAAAACAATGCAATAAGGTGAAACTGAAAAAACAAAAATACATTAAGAATCTGCCATAATTAATCAAGCATTCAGAGTAACAAGCGCAATTAGAAAATTGAAGATCTTGAAAGTATCCTTCTAATACACTTAATTCTACTGAAATCTAACACTCAAAGCTTAAGACATGATCAAAGGAAGAATCATAACTTCCCAAGTCGAAATCTTAGAATTAAATATTCAGGTAACCACTATCGACAATTATACATTTAGAGTATCATTCTTGACCAAAATAATTGATATTATATACTATTTAAAGATCTGAAACTCTACTTTGCAATAAGACCAAAATCATAATAATTCGGCATCTAGGGTTCAAAATAGAGATGTGACAAGGAAAAAAGTTTCTTTGAATCTACAAAAAAGGTATTCTCAAAAAAGTCATATAAGAGAAATACTCAACTCAACTAAAACTATTGATTTCATACACCACCTTGAATCTAATTAAATTTTCTCTTCAATGGGACAAGTCTCACAATTAACCAATATATAGGATTCAAGTTATAACTTGAAAATGACACAAGGGCCACTCTAATAATCAAGAGTACGACAATAAGTCAGCTAGAACGATCAAGTCGTATGCAACTAAAAACAATCCAGAAAATTTTGCATCAAACATCGATTTAAAGATCTATAAGTCTTCTTTCTAATACATCTATTAGTACAAAAATTCAACATATAATACTCAGATTATGATCAAAACAAGGAAGAAAGGTCATTCTAAAAATCTAAATTGCAAATATTATCTGCTATTGAAATATATATATCATAAAGCTAACAAGATCTAACTACAAGTTGTAACATTAATGAAACTTCTTGTTCCTATATACCATTTTAGTGATCATCAAGTCTACTTTCAAACAAGACAAATTCCACTAAATCCATTTACTAAAACTCAAGATATACATAAAATGACTAACAAGATCTAACTGCAAACAAATTTATAGAAATAAATTGCTACTGAATATCCAACATTTGAAGTTCCAAGTAAATCTAGAATTTATCATGTTATATACAAAATTAAAAATATTGAAATAATCTATCTAACACATCCAATATCACAGAAATCCAATAAACATAACTTAAGATATTATCAAATAAAGACAACAACATTAAACAACAACTAGAATTGCAACAAGTAATTTCTTCATCAATTGATGCATAAATCTACATCTAAATCCTTAAAATCAAATAAGAAACTTTACTTTGATTCAATCATCAATATATATACCTTGTACGCATCTAAGAACAAAGACTAAATTCTTAAAAGAAACTCTCTACAATGGTATGTACCTGAATCTAAAGAACACCAACCCAACTCCTCGCTGGCTGTCCAAGCTTACCAAAGCTCCAAGCCTCCAATCATGGCCTCCCTCTCATCCAATCATGGCCAAACCTCAAGCAAAACCCATAAAATCAACATGCATACATAGATCCATCCAAGGAGGAAAATCCAATTCAGAAGCCTAAACTCCACTCACCCTTGAACAAAGGCTACAACACAACCTCTGATGTTTTGACTGGCAACCGCCACAAACCAACCATGATGTTGAAGCTATAGGGATGACTGGAGAGCCTTCCTGACACCTCCTCCCTAACATACACAGGCAAAGTAGTGACAACAACACACTAGAGACTCCACCTCTACTCTTTCCTTCTTCCTCGCGATACTTTTCAACCTTTCTCAACTTTTCATTGCCTCTCATCTTATAATTTGCCTCATTATAAAGGACAGTTTCTACTCCCCCCAAAACTAAAAATCAACAAGCAAGTAATGGGTGGCAACATGCCTATCCAATACCCTCCACAAGTTGGTCATTGAACTATCGAATAACCATAAGTTGGTCGCTTCCAAGTGACCATAAAATGGTCATCGCCAAATAGTTGAATGACCACAAACAAGTCACAATCAAGTGGACGAACAATCACACAAGTCGCTTCTAAACGATCAAGCGACCATAAACAAGTCATTGTTAAATGACCAAGCAACCATACACAAGTTGCTGTCGAGCAACCACAAGTAGGCATTGTCGATCGATCGAGCGACCACACATCAATCATTGTTGAACGATCGAGCAATCACAAGCAGATGTTACCGATCAACTGAGCGAGCAGAAGCAAGACTCAGCTACGTAACTAAAATGTGCCAACCCAACGTGCCACTAAGATGCGTGAGCAAAACATGCGAGAGACGTGCAACCTTAATGTTACGAATGTTACATGTGTGACCTCTTTGGGTTCGCTGCATGAGAATTTTCTGACGAGAAATTAGAGTTGATGTCCACATGTTTCTATCTCATCCTAGTGCTTTCTTCTCCATTTTGAGCTTAGGAAGGGTGCATGAATTTTCCTGGAATTTTTCTCATGGTCAATAATCAAATGGTGAGGCATGGTTGAGGAGTGGACAATAAATAAAGGTGTGGGGGTAGGTGGAGTGGATATGAGAGTTTGAAGGGTTTCCTTGTCGACCATGGGATTTATCAAGGAGGTTAGATTGGTTATTTTGCACAATAGGTATTTTAAAATCTAGGAGTGATTTGGGTGTGGTTGGATGCAAGATAATTTGGGTGGAAGGAGTGCACACGGATCAAGTAGAAAAATCTGGTGCCCTCTTGTCCTTGACAAGTGACCTATCCATTGTTGATTGTCTAAAAGCAATGGTGTTGGTAGAACTCACTAGAATGACCATAAATCCCTAGGTATCATCGGTATTGGGAAATAGCCTAAAGTTGTGAGTTACCTTATACTCATCGATGGCGTTACCATTCTAGTGCATGGCTTCAAGTACCGTCGCCTAAATCTCTTTCCTGACAGGCACAAAATCAAGAAAGGACATAGTATTTGCAAGTATCAATTCAAGAGACCATTGGGTTTAGCGACCAGATTTCGTCATGTTTAGGGTCTCAGTAGAGATCTCTTCATTTGGTTCAGGTTCCATTGGTCTGAACTTATTCCCGTTCCTTTGCTAGTAATTGCCTTTCTAAGGGTTTAACACCTAGATCATTGGGAAATCTGGGTTCACGAAGATGCAACGTTTCACTCCTCTTGTGCTCTATTGAGAGCTTGTTGATCGTATTCCTAATGTCCTCCCTATCATCGCAGCCATCAATGAGGTGTCCTGTTAATCCACAGAACCTGCGATATTTAAGGAGACTCTCCTACTTAACTGATATGTTCTTTTTTGGATTTATTGTTGTGTGAGAGTGGGATGGTGTCTATTAGAGGCCTTCTTATGTCATGTTTGATCCTAACTCGCCAAAAACTTGTGTGGATATTGGTGCCATCATCGTACTTATGCTCCAACTAACTCCCAATATGCTCAACAAGCTTTTTCCCTACGTGAGGAGTGAGGTAATTTGATGGAATTTCATGTAATTGGATCTAGATTTCCATATTGTGGAACTTATATTCGAGAGGTAGAGTTCTTGGTAGGCCCTTCTCCATCAGGATCACATCCTTTTTAATAGAGCAAGATCCTCTCCTCCAAGCTTTATTGAGATTTCAAATGGATTAGAACATAGCAATGCCTGTACAATCATTGTGGGTGACAATAGTGACTCTTCTTTTGCGTTCCAAGCTTTCTTCAGGTTGTCTTTGTAGCTTCAACTGGTTGATTAGAGTTGACTTGAAAGAGTATCATCTTCTTGTAATCCAACCCTCCTTTTAGATCTTCAACAACAACTTGCACATTGAATCCATACTTGAGGAGGTGGTAAGAGCACTTGATTGTTTGTAGAGTTCTTTGTTTTCTTCTCTCATAGGAAAAAGAAGAAGGATGAAACAAAGATAAGATAAAAGATCTAAAGGGAGAAAAATAAAGAGGGGTGAAACAAAGATAGCATGATGCCAAGAGGGTGGGAGAATAAGGGCAAAATGGGGGATTAGGGATAAGAAAGGGAGGGAGGGAGAGAACCCTAGTGGCCAAAGCAATAAGGAGTGGGAAGAAATGTCTCCATTTTTGTGTGTGTTAGTGTAGTGAAAATGGCATGGTTCCTTGATGGATCTTGGTAGTTAGTCAAATCTATCAATTCTATGTCGATAGTAAACAAAGAACACACCAATGTAATTTATCTAGACTGATTATAAAAACAAAAAAGTGAAAATGGTTTATTATACTTTTATATACACACAAATTTTGAATGTCACAAACACTTAAAAATAGTTTTAAAACAACGTAAATCTCTCTCTCTCTCTCTCTCTCTCTATACACACACACGCGCACACACATCCCTTCATGAGAACATTCTAGATTTTCAAATATGATGTTAATGTATCAATGGTGACCCACTTTATGAAATAATCACCATTGGACAAAATAATAAAAAAGAATGAAAATAAAGTATTAGTTGTTATGAGGATGTTGTTAGCTTGAGATTGTTCTTGTCTAAATCCTATTTCTAATTTAATTTAATGTCATTCCACTTACTCTTCCATTCTATCTAGTCCTCAATTTAGACTATAAATACAAAATAACTATTGAATTTTTTTTATAAACCATGAAAACATTTAACAATAAAAATATTAACAATAGCATAATACTATTTGACCATGCTGATAGGGAGATCCCACTCTGATGCGATCGGGACCGCAAGGAGACCGGTAGGGCCACGGTAGATCCGGTGAATCCAAGGATGGGGGGAAAACGACGTGAAAATACCGATAATAGGCAAAACAAAGTAAAGATAAAACATGGAGTCGCCACCTAGTCTACTAAAAACGGAAAAACGAAGAAAACTGTATCGCAAATCAAAACTCAAATTTGAATGCAAGATAAGAGTGACTCATGCCAAATGGACGTGACACAGGGGTCTACGAGCTAAAGAAAGGGTAAGGACTCCTATTACGTACAAGAAAGGTATGAGACACCCCTACACGTCCAACGAGTCGGTCTTTTTCAGACTTATCGCTCACATGCATTGCTATGTAGGCACTTGAATGTCGATTAATGCGTGGCTAATGAATGATAAATGATTTAGAACTAGATGAATGGAGGGTGATGCAATAAATCTAGGGTGTACTCATGAAACGATGCAGATGGTGGGAGTCTACTAGGGTCCAGGGCTAAGCTTGGCCAGGTATAGTCCCTGGGTTATACGCGCATCCTAGACACGCCAGTGGTATGCGTGCCCAAAACGTGCCCCTAAGGCCTGTCCAGACGATCAACCGTCAACGCCAACCCTGAATGCCCACGCCTAGATTGGGGCTAAAGGTCAATGCATCTTGCGAATGATGGGGGTATGCTAAATCAAAACCCAAAAGAGAGCTCCCTAAATAATGACTTGAGTAATGAAACATGGCGTAGGCACAAGAGAGACTAAGTTAAACCAGACGAGCTAAAAACACTAGAAAAACTCAAATGAAAGGCTACATTAATGAGGCTCGGTCGGGTCTGCCGCTATAATGTCCCTGATGAATACGTGCATGTGGGACGTGTTATTGTGACACGCGACTGGAACAAAGTCCAGACCTTCTTCCTTCATCGCCTCTTCCCAAGCAAAGCAAGCATCGTTAAAATGGAGAAAACACTTGAGAAGCTAGAATGGAGACATGGCAATGGAAAAATATTGGGAAAACACAACAAACAACACATGGCCTCTTCCCCCACCGTCCCTTCCCCCACTAGCACTCACGACCTTCTCCAGCCACGATAACAGTTGGAGTTGTTGTCAGGGCTAGTGGGTGGTTGGGGTAGCTTGGGAAGAGCCAGGGGAACACATGGGAAGCAGCGAGAAAGCAAGGGAGAAGCCGGAGTCGTCCACCCACCTCCGTCGCCGACGTTATGGTCGGTCGAGCTTCGAATGACCTCACGAGGAGGCCACGGCTCGTGGCACGATTCAGTGGCGACTAGGGGGTGAAGAGGGAGGACGAGGAAACCATCAGGACGACTAGGCTATGCGCTCAGTGGCCAGAATGAGCTTGTGTCGGTGCTTGTTGTCCGTCGATGGGAGAGAAACGGAATGTGACAAGCAAGCAATGAAAACAACGTGGAACACCGATGAAATGCAAAACAAGTCCCACCAAGCTATCCTCTAATTGCTTGAGTGAAATGGGTACCTTTTGTTGGTCGGAATGTCCTCCTTGTGTTCGATGGCTGGAACTCTTGCGAAGGACTTGGACGGCGGTCTTCGTTGGGGACAGGTCTGGGATGCTCAAGGAAGACTCGACTAGTGGCTAGGGAGCTTCTCCAATGTGAAGGAGGGTCGGTTTCAGGTGGCTCTGGGATGGGTTCTCTGATGCCCTCCCTATTCGGTGGCTCCGTTCTCTTGCACTCGTGGGTCTGGTGTGTTCTCTCTCGCTATCGCCATTGGATCGAGTGTTGGTCATGAAGGAAGGCTTGTGGGTTTTGGGTCACTGGATCCCTGGCAGGTGAACCAAGGTGTCGTGGAGAAGTGAGGATGTCAGGGGCTGTAGAGAGTGGCTCGTCGGTGCCGTTGCAGAGATTGCGTGACGGCAGGGCGGCATAGGGAGTCGTGGTTGGAGACGGAGCGTGAGAAGGCTATGGGATATCAGGCATGTCGGGGGACAGGTCAGGCGTAGTGTGCGCAACGTCGCTCGTATGAGGTACGAGATCGTACGATGAAAGTGAATGGTTAAACGGCGCACGCCTGGCTACCCTGGTCATGACACGCCCTTGGGCCACGCATCCCATTAGGCCAGAGCACACGGGCTGAGCTTTTGAAGTTGGCTTAGTAAATGGGGTTTGGTTTAGGATAATTTGAAGATTTTAGGTTGATTTAGGTTCATGGGTTAGGTTTGGGAATTAGGGTAGGACCGAGTTTGCCTTCCAATTGTACTCTTTATTGGGTCCACCTGTCAATATTGATCAGAAATCGAGGTGTCTACAACTACATATGTCAACCAATATAAGTTAAGTCACCCATAAAAATGTTGAAAGAAATTGTAAGAACTTGTTTTCATTCAAAAGCAACATATTAACATTTATATTGTTTTTATAAACTTAGATCCAAAAAATTATACATCAATAAATGAATGTCTCACAATCTTGTGGGAAAATAAGAAATTCTAAGCAATCCGTGATTCACAAAATTAGAAGAGTAAATATTGAGATATGAAATTCTTATTTTTTGTATTCTATATAAATAAAGTTTGGAATAGTAAAACTTTAATTTAATGATTGTGATGTATAGAAGAATTATAAAACATAAATATGAGTGTGAGCAAACTATAGTTCAATGATTTAAAATTCATTAAATATTATTTTATTTGAATATGAAAATAATTAAGTTCACAAAAAAGTCATTTTTAATAATATATGCAAAAAATATATACATTAAAAAGGATAAATTATTTGTCTCACTTAATTTTTCTTCTTGTTTTTTATTTATTTATCAAGAGACATTGATGGACGAGGAAAATTAGGAAACATCTCTCTTTATAGTTTTTAGATTGATCAAAAGTCATGGATAAAAATTTTCTACCCACCCACACGTACATAAGTAGAGAGATGGTAGAGAAGCATTAGGAAACAACATAACTAAAATAATAAAAAAGGGAAAGAGAGATGTTATAGGAAAAATAGAGAACATTATAACTAAAAAATAAAAGTGAAAAACTTATCTCTCTCTCCTTAATTTCCTGGTTTACGAAAGCTGTAGTTGGAAGCTTCTTTCCTTGTTGAGAAAGAGAGAGAGAGAGAGAGAAAGAGAGAATAGGTCTTATACTCTTATGAAGAGGTAGAGGAAAATTAGGAAACGAAACAACAAAAATAATAAAAGGAAGGGAAGAACTTAAAAACATCTATCTGAAAAAATCATAAATCCATTAAATGAGCTCAGGTGATTATTTTTTTTTTTGGTAATGGTAAGTAGTATTAGATATTTATCCCAAGGAAAAATTCAAGGAAATCAAGAGTCCACAGCTCACACAAAAATCGCAAAAAGAGAATAAGACATTGTTCTTGTCAATATTACAGACCAACCCCAGCAAGGCTGAGAATCAAGTTCGAATATCAGAATAAGACTAATAATATTATTGCCCCATATCATCATCAGGGGCAGATGGACGTTGGTTGTTGTCAGTGGCAGGGTGAGAAGCATCTGAAGAAGCGGAACGGATCGCAGTCGAAGCAACTTTCATAGAGGATAATGAATTCCTCAGATCCTCCTTCTCAAACCTTGGTGAAAGAGAATCTAACCAAAGACTCATTAGTCCAATGATATCGAGAATAATAAGATAAATAGATTTAAGAACATCACGAAAAATTCTGCTATTTCTTTCTTTCCAGGTTACCCAGAGGATAACTTGGATCAAGACATACTAGTTGCAATTATTTAAATTGAACTTAAGTGCAGGTTTATACTGAAATAAGTAGCTCATATTATAAAAGCCAGGATATAAATCTGAGAACAAGAAGAATTGCCATATCTGAGAAACATATTCACAGAACATAAATAAATGATTATTAGATTCAACATTTAGATTGCAGAAAATGCAATAAGGAGAGCCAACCCAGCCTCTTTTGACCAGATTTTCTTTAATGAGATTCTTATTATGAAGAACAAGCCAGGAAAATAGCTTAACCTTGAGCGGAACCTAAGTCTGCCATACCTGCTCAAAGAGGTTGAATATTAAACCATCATCATTCAGAATATTGTAGCAAGAATTGACAGAATATTTAGAAGAAGACGTAAGGGACCAGGAAATGTCATCCCTTTCCAGCCCCAGTGAAACAGAATGGATTATATTTGCCAACGTATCCAGTTGAGGTTGCAAGATATTGCACTCATTTAGCAGACTTTAGAAAGATCAAACAACTTATTAAAGTCAGTCCCAGAAATCTCACAGATTTTTTTAACGGAGGCTTTCCTCCATTTGCAGATAGAAAATAGCTAAGGGAGCAGATACTTTAATTTTTTGCCGTTCCACCAACAATGTTCCCAGAATACAAGTGAGATCATAAGTATACAAGTTGAGGGAGCTCATGTGATCAATTCATAGAGATCATAAGTATACAAGTGGTGTATAAGGGCTAGAAAATATACAATCTTGTTATGTGAAAACGCCAGATTTCGTAGGCTTTCAGAATACAATTAGAGAGAAGAAATTCATAGATACATGACCCTTCCTTGTGCTGCCGATAAAAACAAAACAATGAGGTGAGCCCAGTGACCAGAACTCTTTGTATCATTTATGGAACTGGTGGCATTTGTCCTTTCCTTCCCTGCATTCACTTGCAAAGAGTCCGGGAGGATACTTGCCGTAGAGGTTTATGTAACTGAACATGGTGGCTGCACAATCATTAGTACCGTCGTTGATTTGTTCAACAAACGGGCATGCAAATTCTTTGAGACCCTTACAACACAACTTAGCAGGGTACTGGGGTCCTTTGCATTTGCATGTAATGACGGTATAGTTCATGAACGCAAAATTCAAAGGACAACCGGTTAAGAAAGTTCAGATTTCATTGTTACAGAAATTTTCATCATATATTTTCAACTAGATATTGCAATGGAGACCAATGCATTTCCCCGCTCACTGGAAAAGTTGAATAGGGAGGTCCATTAAAATTGCTATTTTTCTTAGAGAAGGCATTTTATGAAAATTGTAAATTAAAATTTTCATATATATATATATATATAACTAACCCATGTTAGGGAAGTATTAAATCACTTAATACTTTACTTGCTGGATGCATATTATCGGCCAAAATTAGTACAATCAAGTTGGTTCTCTTTTAATAGGTTTTTATCATTCTATTAGGCTTCCTGGTAAGAACATATCTTTAAATTGAAATATAACAAGGACATAGCTTACAATTTTAGAAGTGTCCTTAGATAGTTTCTAATAGGGATTAATTCGGCACGGGCCCTTTTCGAGTCGGTCTGTATCTTTTTTGAGTACATTTACCCAAAAGTTTGCCCTATCTTGCACAGATATAGGACATCTCTGGTAAGTGTAAATGCACATTTACACAAAAGTCTGAGTCATGAAAAATAAGTTTCCTGACAATTATGTCTAGTAAATATTCTATAAAAAGCAATGGAAACCCAATCACAAGGTTTCTTTAAATTTTAACAACCTGTAATTGCCAAAGTTGTAGTTGTCACTACTTTAAAGTTAAGCACCCGAATCATGCAATTATATGATATTTCCTATGGATCAAGCACAAAGATAGGCCTCTTGATTACATAAATCCTAAAAATGTATACATATTATCATGTAGCCTCATAAGCTCACTGTTTCCCAGGCTTAAACTTGCTCCAAAGTCACTATCTGACAATGTTGATGTTAACAACCTCTATTATCAAGTTAGGATCAGGGATATGCAAATCACAAATCAAATGTTGTCAAAGAACACTCAGAACAAAGATTAAAATCATATGTACACATGTAGATCACCTAATGCACGATTTATTCACCTACATTTCCATGATCTTTCGCTAGAGTTAAAATCAGAAAACCATTACCAATATACAAAGTGTGTTTTTCAAATTCTAACTATGATAGTTGATGTTTGGATCTAAACAATCACAGATCGACAAACATGATAACTAGACCAATCATGTACCTTGCACAACTACAAAAACAAACCTCAAATCCAACACATAGAATTTTAATATAAGAAATTTCAATAAATAATGAATTCCTTTTTAAAAACAAATAAAATAGGGAAGAAGAATGTAATAGAGGAAGCAAACTCATGCTCTTCTTGGCTTGAAGAAGAATCCTTCCCACAGATCCACTATTCTCAAACACATAATCTGCACCACAAACAAATAGAAAAACCATTTTCTCAAAACACAAGATCCAAAAACATTACAAGGCTTTGAAAAAGAAAATAATGTTGTTTAAATTCTTGGTAGAAAGTAGCTCTCGCGAAAACAAAGCTCACAAGGATACTGTGTCCTCACGCTCCGTTCTTCGGTGCCCTAAATCTGCGATGGCTCCCCCCAAGAGTCGCTGCTCTGCTCCGAGGTCCCCGGCTACTGCCCGATCCACCTCGGTGTCACCGTCTCCATACTTCCTCCGCTCCAGAAAGGTCTCCCCTACCGAGACATCTACCTGTCGGAGGCTGGTAACCCCTTCTCTTGCTTCAGCCTTGACGGCCCTGTCTCGGGGAAGTCGTAGGAGGAAGCCCCCTAGTTGTGCTCCGGCTTCAGATCTACGATCTGTTACCTCGGAGCTGGGCTGCTCCAGAGGGGGTAGATCCTTGGAGGGGCTCTGCCCTTCCAGATCTGGGTCCTTGCTGATCTTTGCTGGATCCTCTGATATTCTGTTTGTGATGGATGATAGCTTTTCGTGCATTTGTGTGGATTGCTCTTTCTTTACTATGTTTTTATCTCCATCGTGGATATCTTCTGTTTATTGCTGTTCTATTTGCTCCGACGTGTTCGTCCCATCTGGAACCGTCTCCAGGGAGTTTTTTTCCGAGATTTCTGCTTGTTGGACTGTGCATATTGATTTTTATGTGGAGGCGGTTCCTGATCGAACTGATCGGGGCTGTTCCTCTAGGTTTTTTGATTCTGTTGGTCTATCTGTGAGCGATCCTGTGGTTCCATGCTTTCCGGCGAGGTC
>JAMKQA010089903.1:0-16948 GCA_024699735.1 Posidonia australis
AAACAGAAAATGGCCCAACCTACACATTTCAAAATCGTCCAAAGTGGGACCTCCGATCGGATCCCCCAAACAAACACCAAAAATCTCACATAAAACATAAGATGTAGACCCTCGAGTCTACTCCAAATCCCAACAAACAAAACCAAAAACCATTCACCGTGCATCAAGATATAAATTCGCAAAGGCAGGAGGGTCAAAACGACCTAAAACTCAACTACCACCACTAACACCCATAAATACCTCCATAAATAATCATAAAATCATAATAAATTCTAGAAACATAAATTTGCCTAGATTTCATGCAATCCTATCAATTTCTACCAATTTCATGCTCTCTATTAATGGGTTGGAGGTGCGTACCTGACAAATGCTCTCCGATGATCCTCCAGCCAACTCTGAAGATCCCAACCCTCACCAGGGCTCACTCGACCACAAGGGCACACCATCGGAGATCCACACGCCGCCAAGAGCCGCTACACTCCTCTGTCGTCCCTTGAGCACGTTGAACAGAGAGGAAGATGTGGGGAGGATAGAAACAGGGGAGGGAGAGTGAGAGAGACAGGAAGGAGGGGTAAGTGGAGGGAGAGAGAATGAGTGGAGGGGGAGGGAAAGGGTGAGAAATGGCGTGCTCGGGACGGAGGGAGAACGCACGGAGAAGAAGGAGAGGCAAGGTGCATTGGTCGTGCATCGGCGCGTGTGAGCTTATAAAGCCATGCAATGTAGTAGTTGAACGTGTGCACAACCACGCATCCTGCCTAACCACATCTCGCACGAGGATACCAAACCCATACCACCAACTCACTCCCACCAATCGGCCCACAAACACGGGCCCCACACGGACCCACACCTGGGCCCACAAGCATAGTGCCACAATGCATAGTGCCAACCACGTACTAGGACACGCAACAGAAGCTGGCCCACAAGGCCCAAGTCCAAAAGAACAAAACTACACAAATGGGCCTTGGGGTAGTAACACCAATCTAAGAGAAATTCATTACAATGTAAATAATTACAAAATAAATTTTATGGGTATTACACCATGTTTAAAAATATAGTGCACAACTCTAATCTACAATAAAAAATTGAAATAAAATTCAATGCATCATATGGAAAAATGAAAATACAAAATTTCAATATATAAGCTTAAAATCTTCAGTTTCTAGAACTAAACTTTTTAGTTTCTAGAACAACTTGAATTTAGATGCATATCAAAGACAATGAAACTTTTTTAATTGTAAGGCAAATAGACCACTAAATTTTTTTTTTAGTTCCTCTTGAAATTCATGAGAAATTGTTGTGGTATACAACAAATATACATGTTTCTTGATAGCCAATTTAGAGCACATTTGTTGAAGGTAATGCTTATCTATGAAATCACTGATGTTCTCTTTCTCACATTGCCTCCTCAAAGTAGATTTGAAATGAACAACAAACTCAAAGAAAGTATTATACTATATGAACCTACTTCTCGAAAAGGCATTCATGCTCACACTCCTTTGTGTACTCTTCGTTCCTGCACAAAATATGCTTGCTAAGAAAACTAGAATCCACTTGAATCAAATGCTATGTATATCTGCCAACCAATCATTATCCTCAAGATTATGACTTGCAACCCAAGCATGCCACTGTAACAAACCAGTTTTAGAAGTGGTGCTTAGGTCAGATAATTAAGGTGAAACCCAAGTGTGTTGGGCATTGGGGGCCTATGTGTCCAATGTGGGATACGTTCTCATTAGTGTCTTACCCTTGGATTGTAGGCTTCTGGCCTGTTGGTGTTGTGTGGTTGTGGTTGTGTTGGCCCTCGTAGGAGTTTTGCGGGTTTGTCCTTGTTGAGAAGGTTAGGTGGTTGGTCTCTGGTGGCATGAGTCATGTGGATGTGGGAAGCCGTGTGGTTGGGTCGTATGTCGTGGATTTCTTTCTCTCTTTCCTTCTTTTCCTTCTTTTCTTCCTTTTCTTTTCTTTTTCTCTGTTTTTCACTCTCCTCCCACTTGGCCCCCATCATGCCTTCCTCCTCTTCTCCTTCTTCATCGCTCCACTTCTTCTCCTCCTTCTCTATGTTTGAGGGAGGGAGATGAGGGGGGAGATACAAGAGAGGGAGATGAGGGAGAGATTTGAGAGGGGGAGAGATGAGGGTGGGAGATCGGAGAGAGGGAGACGAGAGAAATGAGAAGGAGAAAGAAAGAGAGAGCTTGGAGCCATTGTGCCACCGCCTGCACAAAATATGCTTGCCAAGAAAACTAGAATCCACTTGAATCAAATGCTATGTATAGCTGCCAACCAATCATTATCCTCAAGATTATGACTTGCAACCCAATCATGCGACTGTAACGATCTAGTTTTAGAAGTGGTGCTTTGGTTAGATAATGAAGGTGAAATTCAGGTGTGTTGGGCATTGAGGGCCCTAGTGTCCAATGTGGGATATGTTCTCATTGGTGTTTTATGCTTGGATTGTGGGTTTCTAGCCTATAGTGTTGTGTGGTTGTGGCTGTGTTGGCCCTCATAGGAGTTTTGCGGGTTTGTCTTGGCCGAGGAGGTTAGGTGGTTGGTCTCTAGTGGCATGAGTCACGCGAATGTGGAAGTCACATGGTTGGGTCACATGTCGTGGATTTCTTTCTCTCTTTTTTTCTTTTCCTTCTTTCCTTCTTTCCTTCCTTTTCTTTTCTTTTTCTCCTTTTCTCTCTTTTTCTCTCTCCTCCTACTTGCCTCCCACCCATGCCTTCTCCTCTTCTCCTTCTTCATTACTCCACTTCTTCTCCTCCTTCTCTACGTCTGAGGGAGGGAGATGAGGGGGAGATACGAGAGAGGGAGATATTTGAGATGGGGAGAGATGAAGGAGGGAGATTAGAGAGAGGGAGACGAGAGAAATGAGAGAGAGAGAGAGAGCTTGAAGCCATTGTGCCACTGCTTGCACAAAATACGCTTACCAAGAAAACTAGCATCCACTTGAATCAATTGCTATGTATATCTACCAACAATCATTATCCTCAAGATTATGACTTGCAACCCAAGCATACCACTGTAATGATCCAGTTTTAGAAGTGGTACTTTGGTCAGATAATTATGGTAAAATTCAAGTGTGTTGGGCATTGTGGGCCTTAGTGCCCAATGTGGGATACGTTTTCATTAGTGTATTACGCTTGGATTGTGGATTTCTAGCATGTTAGTGTTGTGTGGTTGTGGCTGTGTTGGCCCTTATAGAAGTTTTGTGGGTTTGTCCTGGCCTAGGAGGTTAGTAGTTGGTCTCTGGTAGCATGAGTCACGCGGATGTGGGAAGTCGCGTGGTTGGGTCGCATGTCGTGGATTTCTTTCTCTCATTCTTTCTTTTCCTTCTTTCCTTCCTTTTCTTTTCTTTTTCGCCTTTTCTCTCTTTTTCTCTCTCTTCCCACTTGCCCCCCACCCATGCCTTCCTCCTCTTCTCCTTCTTCATCACTCCACTTCTTCTCCTCCTTCTCTACGTTTGAGGGAGGGAGATGTGGGGGGAGATATGAGAGAGGGAGATGAGGGAGAGATTTTAGAGGGGGAGAGATGAGGGAGGGAGATCAAAGGGAGGGAGACGAGAGAATTGAGAAAGAGAGAGAGAGAGAGAGCGAGAGAGAGAGAGAGAGAGAGAGCGAGAGAGAGAGAGAGAGAGAGAGAGAGCTTGGAGCCATTGTGCCCCCACCTCCTAGCCTATCGCCGCCGTGCCTCCGTTGTGAGGAGGAGGAGGAAGGGAGCTACTCATGGCCAGAGAGGAGGGAGGCGTGCCGTCGTTCATTGTTTGTCGTCACCGTGCCTTTGGTGGAGGTATGCACTTTTTAGGCTTCCTTTTAATTCCTAATTTGATGCTTAGGGGCATGATAGTGTGACTTGCTTGTGTGTGGATTCTTGGAGTGGGCTTGAGATTTTATGGTGATTTATTGTGATATTTATGGTAATTTATGGTGGTTGTTGTATTTGGGTCCTTTTTGACCTCTCTGTGCTTGGAAATTCTTATCTCCTTATGTGGCGAATGGATTTTAATTTTGTTTGTTGGATTTTGGGGTAGACTCGAGGGTCTACAACATATATTTTATCAGAATTTTATGGTGTTTGTTTGGCTGGCCTGCCTAAGGCTCTCATTTGGGAGAAATTTTTTCATGTCTTGGTTCAGGCTCTGCCTAAAATCTGACAGAGTACCTAGGGTGCAGGCTGAATGTCTGGCCTACATGCATGAGTTCGATAGTTGTTCTTGACCTCTGGCCCAGGGTCTGTCTGCTTTCTAGCGGAATGCTTGGGTCATGGGCTTGTCACACGGCCACATATGTGGGTTGGCTAGGCCCATTTTCGTGGAGTTTGTCCCAGATTTTCGTGGACTTTGTCCCAGATTTTTGTGTAATTGGTTGTTGTTAGCTAGAGCCAATATCTTATAGGTAATTTTGGATTGTAAATGATTAGGATAGTCATTAGAATGGTTTAAGATTTGCCTAAAATGAATTAGCAAGATTCCACCTAGGGTGTGAGTAGAATAAAAGATGAAATGATTTAAAAATAACATGTTCTTTCCCCAGATGGTTTAGACTGGACTTTAGGAATAATGATAGCATCTTTAGGTCTAGGGCTTGTGTGGTTTTACATGTGGTGCATTGAATGGAGTATTTAGTGGCATTGTTTTGGGTGTTTGAGTCGCTCTAGTTATGCTCCCAAGGGACATAAGTCAGTAGGTGTCTTACACTTGGTGCTAGAGCATATAGTTTTGATTGTGTTTGCTTTACTGTGGTGTCTTCTGGGTGGGTTTGATACTCAGAGGATGTTTTTGTTGGTGTTTTCTTGGGTTGTGGTCATGGGTTGAGCATAGTGCTCATGGACTTAGATGCTCCCAAGGTGTTTTTGCCTAGGCCTGATAGGAGAGCTGTCGAGGCTGTGTTTTGTTTGTAGTTTCTTGACCTTTGGTTTCCGTGCCACTGCTGGGCATAATGTTTCTTGAGTTTTAAAGGATATTTAATGGTTTTGAAAATGTTTTCCAAAAAGAGAGTTTTGAAAAGAGAAAAGTACAGATTTGAAAATGGTTTTGGAAAGAGTTTTCCGGTGCTTTCTGGTTGCATTAGGGACCAACAGAATGAGGCGAGTGCTTGTCGGGTCTTGGAGGTATGACACTCCTTGACTGTCGTTCCTGGGGTCGAGATTGAGGTTCGCGGGTTGAGGTGTTTTGTGGCATGACGGGGAGGTATGATACTCCTGCTATCGCTATGAGCACTAAGGCTTGGGTGTGGAGGTATGAGACTCCTTCCTGAGCACCATGTGGAGGACGCTGTGAGGAGGCATACCCTGTGGTGGCTAGTGTTGGTGGGACGCACGCTCCATAGCTGGTAGCGTCCTAAGAAACAAGACTACCTTTCCAGGAGGGGTTGGCTTTGTTGAGAGTTCTCTAGGCAGGAGAATTGTGGGACAGTGATTGCTTCTGCATAGGGTGGCTTTACCGTGGTAGTGCAGACACCGTGGTCGCTCCTTGGTGGATTGCTTGTGGCCATTGTTGCCTGCTTGGCGTTAGGCTGTTCGATACACTATTTGTGCTTGTGTTTTGTGCGAAGTTCTGGTTTAGTAAATCAGACTCTAGGCCTAGAGGAGGTTACGGCTTTGGCACCTATTGAGGCATAGTATTTTGGGAGTAGTGGCTTCGTTGTTTTTGGAGCGGTGGCTCCGTGGTTTGGGAGCAGAGACTCCATGGCTTGGTGTTGTGCTTGGGTCCTGAGGGGACCATGTTGTGCAGAGTAAAGGCTCTGTAGTTGTGATTTAGTGTGGCTTTTGGGCTTAACTTGGCAAGAGTGGTTATCTTGAGCGTGCATAAAAGATTTTGAAAGAGCATGAACATGGTTTTGAGAAAGAAAAGAAAAGAATGGTTTTAAAGGGATGATTTTGTGTTTTTGCGGCCTGGCGGGTAGTGGTAGACTACTTGGTTTGGTATTGCGGCATCTGAGAGGGATGCCAGTGCTTGTGTGTTGGGTGTCGGTAGATTGCCCTTTTGGTTTGACGACATTCGAGTGTGATGCCTGTGCTTGGTTGCCCTCAGCATAAGTTGCCCAGTTGTAGGTGGGGTGCGTGCTGGGTGATTGTTGAGTGGTCACTCACGTGTACTTTGTTTTGTGTGTTTTAGCAGGTGCAGAATAGTAGCTATTGGTTGCTAGTGCGTATAGGAGGAGTCATGCTGCCATGCATCAGGGATCTAGCTAAGTGTTAGTTTAATTTTATTTTTGTTATTTAGCGGTTTTATTTTACTGTTGAGAGTACTTAGCCTTAGCTACATTATTAGTGTAATTGTTGGTTAATAATAAAGATAAAATAAATAATTAAATAGAAATTTGTAGCTAGGTTTAGTGATAGCGACTTGGGGGTCATTACAGCTACTTTGCTTCAAATTCTTCAATGGATTGTGACTTCCATGTAATGTTGTGGAAGTTCTTCATAACATCTAATTTCTCATTAACATGTCAAAGTTTAGTAGACAACTTAGAAACAATATGCCAAGAACATAAATGATGAACAATATTTTTAAAACTTTCCCTAATTGCAATGTTCATGGCAATTCATAAAAAGACTCTTGTGAATTAACATGCTAGGAGCTTTGCCCATACATTCTTTGCACTATGCAGACACCCACACAAAAGACTCTTTTCGTTTTTCACGGGAACAAAACCAAAGAATATTGCTTTTTTGTAATGATTGACACCACATAATGCTGCATAAACCATGAGATATTGATTGGTTCTATACGTAGTGTCAAAACTCATGGTATCTCCAAACAACTCACAATCCTTTATTATAACAACCTCAGTTGTTACACCAAACCTAATCACATTTTCCTTTCTTTTTTTCAATATGTCAACATTCAAATATCAATACTAAATCTAAATCCAAGAACATAATCTAAGGAATACTATAATCAACAAAATTAAATATAAAACAACATATCTACTATAGCACCCTAAAATTCATTATGCTTGTAATTAAGTATAATTAATGAATTTTGATTACAAACGGGTATTACTGACTCGCAGTCTTTATTTTTTGACCTTTGTGCATGATGTTTGGGCTTTGTCTTAGCTCTAGGCTTGGATTTCTATTTTGGGCTGTAGAATTTACTGGTCTTGTGGGTTGGTGTCATGGGCCAACACTATGGGTTGGGACAGCATGTTGGTGTCGCGGTTTTTCCAGGAAAAACTAGACGTCAACCATAATGCATTCTTTAGACTGCCCATGGTGAATTAGTTCGCCATGCACCTAGCAGAGTAATTGCGATAGCGGTGGAATGGTTGTACCCAATACACGACTGAGTTGCTTATGGAGTGGTCGGCCATGCATGCAACTGATCCACAAGGACAATGGCTATATAAGGGAATGATCTCTTCTCTTGCAAGCCAAGCTTGAGTCATCCACATGAATCCTCCTTCTTCTCCTTCTTATACACCTCCTCTCCTTCTTCTTCTTCCTTCTCTCATACTCCCTGAGATTTTTAGACGAGAGAGAGAGAGAGAGAGAGAGAGAGAGAGACACACACACACACACACACACACACACATAGACAGAGAGTGGAGGAGAGACACACACCACACACACACACACATAGAGATAGAGAGTGGAGGAGAGATAGAGGAAGAGCTCATCCAAGGGAATTGTGGTCAAGATGATGCTTGTGTGCTCGTGGAGGTCCTTGGGGCGCAAGGAGATGGCTGACAACACCGAAGGTGGACGCTGATGCTGGAGAAGATGATCACTGCACATCGTCTTTAAGGTGCACACTCCACAACTTGGCTCCAATTAGTGTAAAATCTATATGAACATGTTCCTTGTGTGATTTTGAACATAATGTAAGAGATTTCACAAATTTTGGTTAAGTATATGATTTTTAATCCTAAAAATTTAAATATGAATGACACTGTTCATTTGAGGTGTTTTCTTAGTGATTTTTCGAAGTATAATGCATACAAATTGATAATTTTAGTACAGGAATGTTGCTTATCTGATTTCCTATGTTTTGGCATATCATATGCTAAGATTTGTGATGTGTAGCGAGAAATAGGATTTGAAATGAGTTGGGTGCCAACTTTGTGCCTTGAGCTCTAGAAGTTTAGGGCCACTCACGTGGAAGCCTCATGGGCTAGTCTTGCGAGTGAGTCCCATGGTTTTTAAGGCACTTTTCAGATGCCAAATTGATTTTTTGGTTATTCTCGTGTTGGCGTTTTGATTTCTTGTATGAGGTTTAGTTTTGTAATTACTCTAGTAATGTATAAATGGTTTCCAAATGAGTTTTAAAGAAAAGTGGAAGTTTGGAAAGGTGTTTTTTGTAGTTTTCTTATGTGGTGGACCAAGAGACTGAAGGGTCTTGCTCTCTAGACCCAAGGGTGTGACAATGTCCTCGGTGAGTTGAGCACGTCACCTAAGTTGAGGTTTGAGACCGAGAGGTTGTAGGCGAGTGCTTGACTCCCTATAGAGGTATGAAACTCTTGGATTGTCATTCACGAGACCGAGGCTGAGATCTACAGGTTAAGGTGTCATCCAGACATGGTGGTGTGAGACTCTGGTTGGTTCGAGTACTAAGACTCAGGGTATGTTTGTACCTATTGGTATCGTGACAGCGGACAAGGGAGGTATGAAACTCTTGAGTAGTTGGACGTGATACCCTGGTTGTTACGGGTATTGAGTTGTTGGTAGATGTTGGCAAACTCCCAGGTTGGGTTCGGGCACTGAGTTAGGAAGCCTAGAGGGTGTATCATGTGGTTTGCCCTGAGTGAGAGGATAGCTCACCTAGGAGTAGGATGAGCAAGCTTTCTGTGGTTGAGGTTAGCCTTTTGAGAATTCCTCAGGTGGAGGAACATTGGGACAGGTAGACTCCTCCACAAAGTGGTTGTCCATGGTAGAGCAGATGCTGGGGTGGCCCTTGGTGGTTTGTGTGTGACCAGAGTTGGTTGCCTGGCGCTGGGTAGCTCAATTCACTATGCGGTTGTGGTTTTCCTATGTAGTTTTCCACAATTTTTGGCTAGTAGGGCCCTATTTTGCTATATGGATGTCTTCCAATGGATTTGGTGAAAATGAGAAATAGTTTTGGAAACTGTTTTGAAGTCCAATAAGATTTTTATGTTGCTCTTGCTACCTAGTTTTCTCATGGTTTTTGTGAAGGGTGAGCTGAGTCACTTTCTGGTCACTCATGTGTTTTCTTTGATTTTTTTCCAACTGCAGGTGTAGACGGTTAGTTAGTGTTTCACTAGTGCTTATAGTTGGGGTCGCTAGTAGAACACTACAAGTTCTTGATAGCATAGATACTTTTAGATAGCCTTCAATTATTTTGTTAAATTATGTTTAACTGTAATTAGGCTATTGAGTTTGGTAGTAATGGATCAGGATCGTTACATCTACCTAGAATCCTTGATGTGTGGTTGAGTAGCTCCCTTTTATATGCGCTAGTAAGCCAGACAGTCACCTACTTATCTATACTTGCAAAATACCAAAAACAAGCACATGTGAGTGATCATAAAAAAGGTCATCCAACACACTCCACCAAAACCAAAATCATAAAGAAAATACTAAACTCAAAACCATACCAAAAACACTAGCCATAGCTACTACTATACTGGAAACTCCCAACACAAGTGCTAGTAATGCATGGCCCAAATGCATGGCATGCATGTGCTCCAAACGACATAGGGCCATAGCCCTATCCAACTAACACACGAGCAACCACTCACCCCTAAAATCAAACCAAAACCATCAAAACCTCAACAATCCTGTAAATCCTAATTGGAACACAATACCAGGGAAAACATGGAAACACACTAATGAAAAGCAACGAAACCATGCATTAAATTAAAAGCAAAGCAAAAACTATTGGAAACCATAACATGGGTTCCTACATGTAAACCCAAGCACACTAAAATCCCAAATTACAGAGAAACACAATGCACTCACTCAAGGTAATATGCATCTAAGAAACACACTCAAACCAAAAACTCATATCTCTCAAATCTCAAGATTTGCAACCAATCCAATACAACCAAAAAAGGCATTCCAAATATTAACGCTAGAAACCCAAGCACAAAAAACCTCAAAAACATGCATCTTATCTCGATGCATAAAACCATAGTAAGGCAATCTACTATTGTCAAGCAAGCATAAATCACTTTAAATATGCTTTTCAAAACCATTTTTTCTTTTCTAAACCAAAAGCACATGCATATTTGAATTTTTTTTATACATACTCAAAAGTAGAGACTCCTCTAGACTAGAGCCTGAAATCCTCAATCAGGAACTTAAAAAACCTTAATCACAAACCACACACACACATGCAATCCAAACAACTATCATGTCACTGGGGCCTAAGTGACTGACATTAGCCTATAAGTAGCCACTAAGGTCACTACTACGGCAAAGCTACCCTGTGTAGGAGCTCCTTGTCCTATGTTCATAGTACTCTATGAACCATTAAAAGTCTATACAAGACAACACACCCATAGGGTCCAGCCTCTTGACGTATCGCATATTTGCACTCGACCATTTGTAGGACTTTCATACCTCCTAGTCCCATTAGTACAACTCGCTGAGACCTTAACTTACTCCTCTAGCTC
This sequence comes from Posidonia australis, assembly GCA_024699735.1. Classification (NCBI taxonomy): domain Eukaryota; kingdom Viridiplantae; phylum Streptophyta; class Magnoliopsida; order Alismatales; family Posidoniaceae; genus Posidonia; species Posidonia australis. Next base: position 10,572 of record JAMKQA010089903.1, read on the forward strand.
TTAACCATCCAAAGGTATCAGTCATCCTTAGTCCAATGGCTAAATTGTTTAATCTCTTGGTCCATGACCTCAGCCTTAGTCTTTTGGTCCTCTAAAACTATGGAATATCAACTTTAAACTTGCACATGGCCTTCTAGAGGTATCAATCATCTTTGGTCAGTCAATACGATCCTATGACCCTCTTGGTTCCTTGAAAACCATGAAAAAACCACATAGACCTCAATTTAGACAAGTAGCACATGACCAACCAGAAGTATCAACCATCCCTAGAAGATTGGCTAGGAGCTTTAACCTCTCGGTCCCTCCAAACCACAAATTTTTTTTCCAAAACCCCTGTAAATCTTATAATGGGTTGGAGTTTGGGAACTTCACACTTCGCGCAACTCTCTACCATTGGTCAACATCACCCTTGAATGGGAAGGAAGCCAACTGCACCCATTTCTCCTCTAGTTATTACATATTTTCTAGAATCTTCTCTATCTTCAATACCAAGTCTTGCACTCCTTGGGTTTCCCTCTATCGTTGAAAGTCGGAGCATGTAGACAACTAAGCTACTTCAGCCATGGATCGTCCTTAGTCCTATTAGTCTTCCCCTACCCAAGGGATTGCATGATCCCTTGCATTTTACTGCTTAGTTCCTCTTGCATTCCACCCCGTTGACTCTCCTCACTGGCTTCTGAGCTTGATACGGGAGCCTGCCCTCTGCCTCTTTCTTGGAACGGCATTTTGCAACCATCATCAATTCACACAAAATTGAAAACAATTCAGGCGTAGACAATTCATACCATGCAATCCTATGGAGCTACTAGACTGGACATCCTAAGTTAGTGCTTAGTGTACCTAAGTTCAGATATCAAAATGTAACGCCTCCCTCTCGCGCTACTATTAGCATTAAGTCTACCTAGGGCAATTATTAAATAAATAATTAAATAACATTGCAAAAAATTAAATAAATAGACAAGTAAGTACAACAACACTAACAAAAGGACTACTTCTACCTAAGACCTGTGGTGTGCAGCTATGTGGTTCCAACTATGTGCACTAGACTGAATTGTAACTCCACAATTTGCACTTACAAACAAAAACCAAAGAAAACATGTATGAGTGGCAACCATTGTCACCTAGTACGTGGCTACCACAAATAAAAGACCTGAAACCGCGAACTGGAGCATGAATTCGAGCTGCCACAAATAGATCCCAAAATCACACGATTGCCACCCTTGGTAGCAAAAAGACCAAATTGAAAAGAAACACCAAAATCTCGCAAAACACAACTGCCAAACATCCAAAATTTTTTTTTTTTAAACATGCCTTTCAAATTCATAATCTTTTATTTTCTTTGAAATATTGTGCATCTTTGAAATCACTTTATGCATTTCCGAAAAGCTAAATCACGGCTAAAACCATCTCCAAACCTCAATACATGCACCTAGTGTAAAAACCTGTCATGTCACCTTGATCATAAGTGATCGACCAGTTCAAGTAGTCGTCGAGGATGTTGGCTTTATTAGCCTTATCTTGATTTCGATGATAAAAAAAGACTAATGTGTTGCATGAGATCATTTCATAGCTTAGAATAGTAAAGAAGATCAATGACGGACTCAGAAGAATCAAGCATAAAAGGGAAGATATCTAAAGAAGAAAATGATCTATGTGCCACCAAAGAGAACTCAAGATGACGAAAATTAAAATTATCTTTATAATTATTGTGATGTAGTTTTATATTTTTCATGTACTCTTAGGAAACATGTAATAATCTCCCAAACATCCCACAAACCAAGGAAAATAGGTAAATCAATGAACTCAAGTAGAAAACCTTAGAAAAATATCAAGTATAGGTTCAAGGATCATTTCGGCATTGTAGACACTCCGATTTTATAGTCACTTGGCAGCAAGCTCTTCTAGAAAGATGCTCTTGTTGCGACCACCACCTAAACCCTAACTCCTCAACCCACTTAAGCCAATGTAAGCCCATTTAGGCCTACACAAACCCACTCTGACCGAATTTAAGCAAAAACCCATAATTAAAAATCCAAACTAAAAAAAAACTCACTTAAGACATTATAATTCAAATTAATCAAGATAAAACATTTAATTAAAACCAAAATCAAACAAAATCCATTTAAACCATTTAAAATCCAAATTAATTAAGTGAAAACCCTAATTAAAACGAAAATCAAATGGAATACATGTTAAATCGAAATCTAAATTAAATCCCAAATAAAACCAATTAAATCAAAATTTAAATCAAGTAAAAACTAATTAAATCTAAATTTAAAATTAATCATATCCAAAACTTAACCAAATCCATTTAAACACATGTAAACTTAACTAAAACCAAAAATCCCTAAACCCTAATCACAAAAACCCTAAAATTAAATAAATCCAAAAAACCTTAAATCACCTAATTAAACTTGAAACAATAAAACCCAAAATCCTAATCCAAAAGCCCTAATTAAACCACCAAACCCTAATCAAAATCACAAAAAACCCTAAAATAATAAAATCTAAAAAACCCTAATCAAACTTAAAACTAAAACCCAAAGCCCTAATTGAAATCCAAAAGCCCTAATTAAAATCACATAATCAAACATAAAACTAAAACCCAAAACCTAAATTAAAATCACAAAAAAAAATCTAAATTAAAATCACCAAAACAAACCATAAAAACCTAAATCGAAAACCCAAAATCCTAATTCTTAAAACCTAAAAAAAACAATTACCTAAAAACCCTAAAAGCAAAAGCCCACCCCGTAGGCCCAAAAACTAGCCCACAACACCCATTCCCTTTCAATCAAAGACTTAGGGAAACCAAAAGTAATTCTGGTAGGCCCCTCATCTCCAGTGACCCTCGTAATTTCCAACGTCATCTCCGACACCAAATCTCAACCAGCAGTTGTCCACGCATGATCTCCGATGATCCCCTGACAACCCCTACCAGCTCATGCCCGATCGGACGGTCCTCAACCATCAGGGAGGAAGATCGACGCTATCAAGAGGCCCACTGGCGTTTAAAAGCTTCTGACTGCCGATTGAGAGAGGGGACTGCCTTGAAACCCAGAGGAAACCCTTTGAACCTTAGAACCTTGCGAATCCACAACATCCAAGGCCACCTCCTCCATCCTTTTGTAGCCCTAGAAACCTCGAGCCTTTGTCACCAGAGCATCTACTAGAGGAGCGTCGTCGTAAAGCTTCACTTGGAGAACAGCAACCTTCAGCCAGGTACCCCTCCTCCCTTTCTAGTTCAAATCTTTTCCTCTTAGTCCTGTCAGGTCAGGTCGAGTCTTCTAGGCATGTTTTGCTGGAGTTGGCAAGTCTAACGTGTCATCTCCTCTGTCACTGATGGTGAGTTCACCACCACCGATGAGGTCAGTGGCCTCCTGGGATGGGAAGAGGCCCCTAAGGCATCTCCTCCCTCTTCCTCCTCCTCCTCCTTAAGCTTCCATCGCTCAGGAAGGGATCCTCTGGCCTCCCGTGGCCAAGAACCTTGTTGTCACCCTTGCCAACTGTCGATCCTCTGTCGTAGAAACCCCTGAGCTCTCCGGACACGCCTACTCCAGGCCACCATGTTAGGAAGCTTCGCCGCCTCACTATGGACACCCCCACGTAGCTTCGTCGTCGCCTCAGCCTCTGGAATGTCGCCCCCACCGCTACAACTTCCACCGTCAGCATGAGAGGCAAGGGGAACACCTCAGGCCACCTCAGTCCTCGCCGACGCCTCTAGAAGCTTCCCTGTGCTGCCCTAAAGCTCCTCCGGTCCTCGCCACATCAACCTAGTAGCCACACCACCACTAGCCATCTCGTTGTCGTCTTCCTCATGGCCGGTCGACCCCTCATCGAAGCTAGAGATGGAGGGAGCATCCCAGGTCGCCCCAGCCTTGTCCAACATGCTGAAGAGCCTCGTCGTCGTCCTCCTTAGCTTCCCCGACCATCGTCGGAGCTCCTCCATCGTTGTATCGCTGCTAAAGATTCATCGGAGCCCTCGTCGGCGATTGGAGTGTCGGTGAACTTCGAAGGGAAGGGATTTAGATTAGGTCCTATAGTTTTAGGTTTTTACATTTAGGCCCTTAGATTATTACTTTTAGGTCTTGTTTTTTGTGTTTAAACCCTTGTAGTTTTAAATAACTTTTATTTCTTTTGTTATTTCAGTAAAAATTGCATGTGACCCCTGCATGTTTCATTTTCTTCATGACTAGTGCATTAATGTTTATTTCTTCACACATAAGCCCCCTAGAATCATGTTTTCTTCGCAACTAAGTCCTAAAAATTTGCATTATGCCTTTAGAGCTTTTTTTTAAAATGAATTTTTTTTGTGAGATTTGCATTCAGACCCTTAAAAACTTTGTAATCACATTGAATATCATAAAAACCTAATTTTCATCACATTTAAGCCCTAGAATTTTGTATGTAAACCCTTGAATTCATAGAATACATATATTAAGTGTAGGAAATTTGCATCCAGGCCCTTAGTCTAGTTTTGAAGTCATTAATTAGGATTTTAATTGTTTTAATACACTTTTTTGACATTTTTTACTTTTTGATCACATGAGTATTTGTAATTTTTCACTTGAACGTAGTTTTCATTTAAAAATCATGTTTGCAATGTAAATCGATCTTTAATTTCACATTTTGGCCACATATGCACACTTTATGTAAATTTTGCACATTAGACTTTGAATTCTTAAGAAATTACTAAGATACAATCTATACACATCTCTCATTTTGATGTCACATTTTCCTTTAATTCATGAACTAAACACTAGGATAAAAGTCACTGAATATACTTTAATTAGGATTTACCCTTTTTTCGTGAATTTTGCACTTTAGTCCATGAACTTGCCATTTTCCATGTTTACATCATTTTCTTGTATTTAAAGTCTTGTTTCCATCATTTCTTCTTGTAAATAACATTTTCCCAACATGTTGCATAAATTTTGCATACATTAGACCTTGCATCATGCACATGTACACATTTATTACATTTGGCCTCGTGAAATTACCAAATTGCCCCTGTGCCATCAATTCATGTACATGCATGTTAGTTTTTGCACTAAGACATGTCTAAATCATTCCTCAGCATCCTTTACATATTTAGGTACATTTTCATGCATTTTGCATAGTTTTCATTACATTTGCATATCACTTCACCCATTTTAAATAAGCCTCCATTCCATGTGATTTTCTGTAGATTTTTCTCCAATCCAATTTTGAATTCTTTCTCTTGACATTTTATTTGATTCCCCTTAGTCCGTATTTTGAATTTTTTTTATTTGATTTGGATTTCCTTGCTCGAGGGCATACATTAATTGACCTAAAGACCTACATTGGCCCAATTGCGGATTATTTTCTCCTTAGTGATTTTTATGACATTTTCCCTCACTCCAATGATTTGGGTTGACCCAACTTTTGATCCTTATGTTATCGGTATGGTTTTTTAGAACATTCTTTCCAAAAACATCGTCATTTCATGTGATTTTCTTTATATGTCACCATTTCGTCGTTTTGTGCTAACTTCTTTGCAATTTTTCCATTTTGATTTCCATGATGTTTTCTACGATTCTGATGATTTGGGTCGATCGCATTTTTGATTCTTTTGATGTCGGTATGGTTTTCAAGATCATTTTCTTCAAAAACATTGTCATTTCACGTGATTTTCTCTATCGTTTCATGTTTCATTATTTCATCATTTCGTGTGGATTTCTTCACAATTTTTGCATGCATCTTGCACATCCATCTAGTCATGATTGGGCATTCATATTAGCATGATTAGAGCACAATATAGGCTTAGCAAGCATTCATTCAACCTTTAGCAAGCAAATCGGACTAGAAAAACCAAATTTCTCGGGCACACTTGGGTGCCTAATACCTTCCCTGTGTGTAACAGGAATCTTTACCCATTCTCTGGTTTGTAGACATCTAGCTTTTTCAGTTGCATCACATGCATTCATCCTTTTTGTGGTTTGTTAGTAGTTTTTCTCGCCTTCGCCTTCTGACATGGCTGTGCCCTCCTCCCTTTGGTGCGACTCTGCACCAAATCTCTCGGGTGGACATGGTCACAGAACTTGTGACTCCACTAGGGAGTACCAAATTCCGGCTTTCAGGTTAGTTACTTTTCACATGCTTTCTAAGTGTGACCATGTCGTTGGAACCGCTGGGCGTGGTTCACCAAACCTTACTCCGGTGTGCGGAAACACACTAGGAGGTCCGATACAGTCACGGCGAAAATGGTGAGTCTGGAGGAAGAGACAAGACTCGGAAACACCAAAGGGAAAACAAAAGGATAAGGAAAGGAGTCGCCACCTAGTCTTTTAATGGAAAGATGAGGAAAACCAAGAAAACACCAAAAAAGGCAGAAAGCAAACAAGATGCAAAGATGC
>JAMKQA010089904.1:0-14176 GCA_024699735.1 Posidonia australis
AAAGAGTTTGCGAAAGAAATTTAAAAGAAAAATTGATTATGGTTTTGTTTTCCGCGGTTTTCGTGGGGTGCGTACTGGGTGACTTTGGTCACTCATGCGTTTTCCTTGTGGTTTTGTTCGCAGGTGCAGGCATGCGTTTGGTTTAGCGTAGTGCATATAATCTGGAGTCTGCTAGGCGCACACACAGGTTCTTGGTGGTTAGATATTTTACTATTTAGCTTTAGTTTTCCCGTAATTTAATTTGTTTAAATTATTGTAGAAAATTTGGGACGTGACAGGTCGACAATGGCTCTCTCCTTCTAATATCCCGTAGTGGTTGCTCTTCAATCTCAACACCTGTTGGCTGCATTCTTCTTCATGATGTTTTATACGTGCTTGTTCTCATAAAGAACTTGTTATCTATCTAATAATTTTCTAAAGTTCATAATTGCCTATTTCTAGTGGATGAACATAGTTTCTGGTTGAAGGACAAGTTCATTGGCAAGATTCTGTTCCATGACTGCAGCTATGACAATCTTTATCATGTGCAGGGACCGTCTCATTCGACTGCCTTGTTTGCTGCTGTTGGTTCTCACACCTCCTTTTTTTTGTTGACACTCTAGGTTGGCCCATCCTTTTTTAGTTGTTTATTTTTTGGAAACGATTTTTTAATACATATTATAATCATAACAAATACTTGACAATGAGATTACCATTAAGTGAAACAAATTCCTATATTTTTTTCTAGTCGTTCATGAGATATGAATCTAGACCTCTTGTACAACGATAAAGAGACTTTACCACTAGATTATGTGATTGCAAACACCGTTGTTCTCCTGCTGTCATGTGTGTTTTATTCACCAAGTATCAACTACCTGCTATAGACTCCTCAAGGGCTTCATGCACGATCTGTCCTCCTGGAAAATCTTGTTGTCTCTCTTTCTCTCCTCAACTGCTTCTTATAGCCACTCCGTTGGAACTTCTACATTTGGACATATGGGTACCTACATCAGTGTAGTCTATTTATCATTTTCGATTTTTCCTTACTATAGTTGATGATTATTCCTGATACTTGTCGATATTTCCTTTTCGAGCAAAATCTAACGTACTCACTACATTTATCGAGTTTAAAAGCATATTGAAACTATTTGAATCTTCATGTTCGTAACATCCCATCTGGTGGAGGTGTATAATTTCTCGATAATTAATTTCAGTCATTTCTTACACAATCTGGCATTCATCATAGGGTCTCTTGTCCTTACACTATAACTTAAAATTAACTTATTGAAAGGAAACATCGTCACTTAACAGAAGTTGGTCGTTGCTTATTATTTCAAGTTGGTTTACCAACATCACCTATAAATGCCTAAGAATTGTAGTCCGTATAGATGCTTGTTTCAGAAGATTTTTGATTCATCACCTCGGCGGACCTTCGGCTATGCCTGCTGTCCTCTTTCACAAGCACCACGTCAACATAAGCTCAGTCTTCGATCTACTTTTTCTGTGTTAATTGGTTATTCCAGACGTTACAAGGGCTATCAATGCCTGAGTCCAAAATTAGGTCGTATTTTTATCTCCTGGCAAGTTACTTTTGATGAAAAATTATTTCCCTCCTCTATACTTGTTAATTTCAATGCCTCTCTTCGTCTTCCAATCCTTCCACTTCTTTTCGTTCTTTTTCCTCTATTCTCTCCGCACTCCTTTCAATTCACGTGATTCATCCAGCTCGACTACCATGCCACCTTATCTACCCAACCCCACTACCTCCACCCCATCAACTGGCTCACATTCTCCTGTATTCCTGCTACTTCAACGAATCCTTCTTTTCCTAACACACGCACGACTCTTGTACTCCCTAACTTTATTTCTTCTCCTCTGGTGTCGGCGTTTGCGACACCAATACCATTTCATTTGCCTCCCACTACCTCCGATTCCTGGGACTCTACACCATCGTCTTCAACTTCCAATTATTGAATGTCAGAGATCCTGCATTGAGTTTGCTTGATTGGATGCCTTATAAAGATCTGGGCAGTAGAACATTCAAATAATCTTCAAATTAGACAAAATTTACAGAAAGATTTCTTGCTTCTAAGAGACAAATTTGGATATAATTTAATTTAGGACATTTATTTAAAAAATAAAAAATGTGGATGCTACAACCATTGCTACTATCCCATTTTCTTTATATAAATTGGTTCTCTGTATGTATACCGCTAGAAATAATCATAGTTGTAGACACATCCTTGTATTTCAAGGAACTGGTGCACACTTGTAATGTAGAACTGTTTACAAACATACCACCGCCATTATCTAACTGATATATCTTATGCATTTAACAATTATGTCTTAGTAAAGTGGTTTTTCCTTATGTGAAAAAGTTCAACAAAGCATAACAGTTGATAAAATCATAAAATAGTTAACAAGACAACTATAGTGATGAATATTTAATAGTAAAAAGTCAAATAAAAAGTTGAAATGCAATTGTAATTGTTAAAGTCAAGGGTAAAATAGTCATTTACCTATGATTTGATAGATAAGTGCACAAAATATACCCTTAGGTAAAGAGAAGGATATGTAACTAGATAGCTTAAGAATATACAAGTACGTCACTTATTTGTGAAAATATAAGGATACACTTACAATTTAATTGTTTCTAGGTGTATATATGTAAAGAACCCTTTTATTTATTATCATGGAAGAATATGTTAAAAAAAAAAATCAATAATTTTGACCAATAAAATCCCTTGAATTAAAGTTATTAAAGTTTTGTAATTTTCTATGTAAAAGTTAGTCATTATACCAACAATGTAAATAATACTCAAATTAGTGTACAACTTTGAAATTGGAGTATATGATAGATCATAGAGTAGTTAAGTACATGGTATATTTTGATTGTACATTAAATTTTAAGAAAACCTCAACAATCACACCTAATCCTTTTTATAAATCTTGGAGATCTCCTTCGTTTATTGATCAATATTACTACTCACTTTTAGATTTATAAATATCTTTATAGATACATGTTACAAGAAAGTAGGATGCATTAACATGCAATCAAAATCTAATATTTCTCGTAAATGCATGACATCTACAACAATATTTGAAGATATTGGTTGTACACATACACAAGATACCAATGCATGAAGAAATCTAAAAGAAGTTCAATGGCCAAAAAATTTGATTCAGTTAGACCTATAAATAGCTTATTACATGTGTTTTGGATGCATAAGCACTTCAATCCTTTGCGAAGAAGAAGAAGAAACGGTAATCATGCGAGTGATCCTCGTGGTCTTTGTTCTTATCAATTTCTTTACTCTGTACCAATGTAAGTATCTACTCAAGCCTCCATGCATGTTTAATTGTTGAGACCAATATTTGTTTATGGTCTTTGTTTTCTCCATTCTAAACGTGAAGCCCTTGTTTGGATCAAGAACAAATCAGGAATAAGAATTAGTATTCCATTTGCTTGTGTAAAAATCAATAATAATTCTTATTCTAATTTATTTATTCTAGAATTATTATTTCACAAGAGAAGTGAAATAATGTTATTCCAACAAGTTATTCTGATTCATGCATGCATATGACATATTTAATTTTATATAAAAATAATATTTATTTAATATAATGTATGTAGGTTTCAAATTAGATATATATTTTAGTAATCAAGTTGATTACTATTAATCTTCCTTTTTTTCACTGATTCTGATACTTCATTTTTCAATTAAATCAGAATTTCTCCCTATACTTGTTTATTCATCTTCAAAATAAATTCACTTCCAAATAGAATAGTAATACTATTTGAATACTAATACTACTTTCTACTTCTTTCTACTTTTTTTATTCTGAATGCAAGAGAGGCGAAGAGCTTTACTAATTTAGTGTGGATTTCTATACTTCCTTCTCTTTGACATCAAAGAACATGCGATTAAGATTTAAAATACAAGTTAATACCTACAATGATGGAGATGCTTCCTAATGGTAATCATCCTGTTGAAGAATTTTTGCATGGATGTAATACTTTAAAATTGTTTCTTTTGAGTTTTACTAATAGAAACATCTATGCAAACTAGTAAATGTCTAGTAAGTTTATACTAATCTATTTTAATAGTTATTTATACATCAAGATTTATTAACATTATTATGTACCTTGACTTGCTTTTGAATTCTTATTTAATATTTTTACCATTTTATCATCGATTTGTTAGACAATGAGACTCATTTTTACTCTCATAATATGTTGAATAGGTCGTGAGAATGCACTGACATATGAAGATGAATTCAAAGTAAATGGCTTAACATCGGGTTCCTTCGAATGTAGACGAAAAATGTTATGTGTTAAAAATTGCCATTGTTGCATGGACAGCGTGGGAGTTAAACAATGTTTTACGACTAAAGAGTTATGCAAGCAATCATGTGGAGAAAGTCTAGGAGATACGGGTCCTGCATATGGCTCTGGAAATCCTGGAATTGGAGGAACACCTGAGGATCCTGGTTATGGGGGAGGTGATGGAAATCCTAGAATGGGAGGTACCCCTGGGAGTTCCGGTTCTGGAGGAGACTATTAACTGAATGACAAATGGATGTCGACTATGAAGCATTTTATTTACTTTTCATGCTTCTTTCTTACATTGTATCCTTTACATGTAACAAATAAACGAATAAGAAATAAAAGAATATATTACTAGCAAACTTTATGTGGAAAGAACATCATGCAATGTGATAAGAGCACTATATATAGGACATGATCATATAATTATCAGACATGGCTACAATCCATGATGACACGACATAACAAGAACATGAAGAAAATGAGACATAAAAATACAAAGAAGAAGGTGAGAACCATCAACTTAGTGGTCAGTTAGTCGTAAATGGCTTAACATTGGGTTTCTTCGAATGTAGACGAAAAATGTTATGTGTTAGAAATTGCCATTGTTGCATGGACAATGTGGGAATGGACACACATACACACACACACACATACATTTATATGTATATTTATACATATATGTGTGTGTGTGATTGTGTGTGTATATATATGTATATATTAAATTAAAGCATATATTGTAACGACCCATACAAGTCACTACCCCAAATCTAACTACACAATTTTTTTTATCAATTGCATTAGCTATAAAACTAAATCTATTTATAACATCAACATAAGTAAAAGCACTATTAATTAAATTACCTAAACACAAGAATTTATAGTAGAGATCATACTCATAACACTTTTATGTAGGAATCGTCATTCCCAATCATTCACAACAAAAGAAAAAACACAGTAGATACAATAGCAAGCATTGAAATAGATGAAACATAGAAGTCTCTCATAATAGACAACTATGAACTCAACAAATCTAAAGATCGTTTTTAAACTAAAATTACAAGCACCAATAGTAGACTACGGAGAGTACTTGTTACTGAAATACATGAAACATAAATGATTCACGTTACCATAGTGAATAACATAAGATTCAGAATTTCTTCCCTTTTGCATTGAAAATGTTGTACTCAAACCATCCATATGCTCCTCGCCTTTGGTCCCTTCAATGCGATAAATGCTTGTTTCCTCTCTTTTTGTCCACTCATGCAAGATGACTTTTGATAGGATCTGTAGTCTCCATCCACACCCCTCTATTAACTCCTTGCATCTAGTAGAGCAACCTTAGTATATATGTATACATGCTTGTACCATACGTCTTCTATTCTTTTTTAGAAAACTATATATACTTGTAACCATGCTGGCGATAGCCTCATGCATGGCGAGGGCTAGCAAAGTCACTACAAAAGGCAATAAAAAACAATCAAATGTAGGAGCCGCCACCTAATCTACTTAAAAACGAGAGACAAGGAAAACCATTTTAAAACAACGAAAACAATGCAAATGTACATGATTCGTGCCAATGGAAAAGGTCATTACGAACCAGAAAGTTAGGTAAGGATCGTTGTTACACCTGGGGAACACCCCCGTGTGCCCTACAAGTCGGTCTTTCATGGCTTTTCGCCCACTTATTTGGCTATGTTGGCTTTGCACCCTGTTTCTATACGCCCCAAGGCGATATGCTATGCTATGTGCATGTTATGCCTTATGCTAAATTTGGGTAGAGGGACTGTAGGGTGTGTCCTAATGCTCTGTAATGCTACTCAAGTTATGGACCAAGCATCAGTGCAAAGATATTACACCGACATGACCATTGACCCACTAATGTCGCGTGGCTAACGTCCTTGCTTTGCTATATACGAATCCTATGCTATCGTGCATGTATGAGTATGAAATCATGCAGGTATGATCCTAGTATATCCAGGAAAACACACAAGAAAAATTAGAGTCGAAACAAATCAGGAATCATACAAAATGATATGCCAAAAACTACTGTCTGCGCACTAAAACAGGTAGGTGCACCAGACAGGTGTGCTTGGATGGTGCTCCTGTCAAGTGCTCCAATTCAGTGAGCCACTCAAATGTGCCACTAAGATGTGTCAATTTGGCGTGCCTTTGAGGTGAGACCTAGAAATTGCAAAACAGATAGCAAACTGAACTGGTGTGCCATGCTATATGTAACCAAGTAAATATGCTAAAGGCTATCTGAAAACTCCTCCTAGATGCTAGAAGATGCATTTACATGAGAAGCATGATTCAAAAGCATTTTCCTTACTCCTATGATTCTTTTCCTATCTCTCTTTTTCCAACCCCTTTCACCAATGGCTATCTAAGGCATTATATAGTGAATGAAACTTGGGAGTTTTGGAAGTTCTAAGGACTTAGGATACCAAGGGACTTCACCCAAGACCAAATGAAGGATTATCATGCTGATTATAGTGGAGAATAATAGCACAACAAGGGTATGATGGTCGAAGCATATTTATTAGGTAAATGAACAGCCAGTGACCTAGAAATTGTGGTTGTATGCCACTGAGGTGTGCTAGTTAGGTGCGCTAGTTAGGTGTGCTAGATTGGTGCGCCATTACGGTGCGCCTACATGGTGCGCTAGCTTGGTGCTTCAATCAGGTATGCTAGCTTGGTGTGCTATCCAAATGTGTTGGAAAAGTGTGCTATTCAGGTATGCCGACTAATTGTGCTACATTAATATGCTAGCCTAATGTGCAAGAGTTTATGCTGGGTTAGAAAGATGTAGGATTTACACCTGGACTCTAACCTATGGCTCTAGGTTGATTTGATGCACTTGGAAGACTTTGAGTTTTAGAAAGCAAGATCTGAATTCATCGCCATTGGATCCATCAACCAGTCGCCTCAAAATCGGGATGTCTACAACACTGTACTATTCATCACAGTAATGAAGCAAGCTCTTTGCATCTCTTCTTCCTGTTTTCCACCTTCTACATGGTATCATCAGCCTAGGTTCCTCTCCTTTCTGGTTCATTATTTTTTTTTTTTTGGGTTCCATCTCTCATGGTAGACACTCCTCCTGCTCCCTCTTCCTCATTGACTACCAACTCTTTTGGATTGTCTTCCTCCACTACTGCTCTGCCTCTCTCTTTTAATATCTTGCATCACTTCCCACAATCCATGACACAGACCTCCTACCTCTGCTGGTCTTATCAGTTTTGTGACATCCTCATGATCCATGACATCCTATTTGTTGTTGATCCTACCTTCATTTCTTTGGCGGCCACTGTTGACAACAAACCAAATCCGTCCTACTCAACTTGGTTGAAAGCTGACAAACTGGTCTTGAGCAGGATCAAGGCCACAGTCTATCCTCCAATACAGTTGAAGCTTCTCTCTTTGCACCACGACTGTCGATGCTTGGATGCTCCTCGAAAACAGCTTGCTCCAGCCTTGAAAGCTCATTTGAAGACCATCAGAGATCAACTCAGATCTCTCAAAAAGGCCTTCGATCAGAGCATGGATAATTACCTTCTTCATGCTAAAACTCTCACAAACTCATTGGCTATTGCTGGATCTCCTCTTTCAGAATCAGATCTACTGGACTTCATCATTGATGGCCTCAGTCATGAATATGAGGAGTGCATTACCTCTCTTAACTTCCATCCTACTACCTCCTTTGATGACTTGTATGAGCTGCTCTTACAGGAAGATGCTCTTATTCGTCGTCTTCAACTTTCTATCGTCACTTCTAGATTTGCTCTCATAGCTCAAATTGTCGAATGGTTTTGACATTAATTGTTGAATTCAAAATTTCTTTTATTATCTTTTAATATATCATTTGTTCTATCATTATATATGATTATGTTGTTACCTTTTATTGTAGTAATTTTTTGACCCATAAATCTTCTCTCTTTTATATATTTTCTTATTGTGTTTTAGAAAACAACAAGGAAAACAATCGCTTTTGCTTCTTTATTTTCCTTTCTTTTTTATCTCTGACTACAACATTACAATACGATTCAAAGATCTCAAAAGCTTGCACCTTTGGCGATCTCGACGTTCTATTCTTGAAGAGGAATCGAAAAATCCCTGTGTATAAGGAAAGATTTTCTTCTTGAAGTTAAGGAATCCATTCTACTTTGCCAAAAACTAAGATCTTTCTTATTTTTTCTCTTTATGTTTACTTATTCGTAATTTTGTTCATATCATTCTTTATTTGATCATATTATTGTTGATATTTGTCTAAAAATTCTAATAATCTTGAAGAGGAAAATAAACTTTGTGATACCTATATAGATTTAGGATTAAAATAAAATCACATTGAGTAATGATTAAAAACAATGAAATTTAGGTGAATAACATGATTTTATTTTATTTAAAGAAGTTTCAAATATCATATTTACATATGGTTTTTTTGCTTCTGTATTGGAAGCTCAATGTTTAGTTTTTATCCTGGTTTATGGATTTTATTCCAATGAAGTTAAAATTATTTTAATTAGTTAGTGGGCAATTAAATCTTGTATGTCTTTGCCTACATCTTTCATTTAATGTATTTTATTTTTATTTATGATTTAAAATCGGTAATATATTTGATATTGTGTTTAATATTTCTATAGACATTCCATTTTGGCAACCACTTGCGACGGATTCCTCCAGGAGAACGTGTTCCAGCGGCAACGAGGCACTTCACCCCTTTTTACCCCAAAACCAGTCCAAAACACTCAAACTAACCCACAAATCCTAAACTTAGCCTAAAGCCAACAATCCACTTTAAACAAACCTTAAACACCAAAGCCTAATACCAGAATCCAGCCCGTGTGCTAGTGAAGGGTGTGGCCCGATTACGCGGCCCAACTGCGCGTCGTGGATGCGCATGAGGAGTAGGGCTCTTGGGTGCAAGTTGTCGGACCTGTCGTTAGCATCGTACTCCGTACGAGCTATAGCCTCGTGTCGCTCAGGCTGTTGCCTTAACTCGCCCTGACATCCTGGCCACAACCACACCTTGCCGCCCCGGCTGTCGCCACCCACGCACACCCGAGCCATGCCTTGCTCTTGCTGCCCACGCTCACAAAAGCCAATCCCTACTCTTGTCACCCACACGCACCCGTGCCACGCCCTGCCACCAGCTGCCTATAGCACGTCGGCGACCCATGCCCTACCACTCGCCTGCAGCACACCACCACCTCATCTAAATGACATCCCTAGCGAAGCTGGCCCAAGGTTCCCTCTCCTTGGCTCCCCTACTCGCCCCATGCACGACCCAACAGCTAGGGCCCCAACACCGTCCACTTCAGCCTATTTCCGACCACCCAACGATCACAGCCACCCCCTCTTGGCCTTGCATCCAAAGCCTTGCGCCAGAGCTCATCCAAACCTCTGGTAGAGTTTCCCATCTCACCGAGGCACTCCCCAGGCCATCCGTCACCACTTAGCCACCTCCACATCGGTCGAAACTCCCTACAACCCAAACAACCACCAACACCACACCAGCCCCCCACATTACCCATACGAACCTTCCACTAACATCACTACTCTACCACGGCCTCCTTCGTCCACTGCCGAATGTTGCCAGCCCAGAGGGACGTCGTCACGAGCCTTGTCGGAGAGGAACAACTCATCACTTGCAGGTAGCCTTCTCCTCTACAATGCGAGAGTGTTTTCTTCCTTGTTTTTTATCCAACATCTCTGTCATGTTATCCGTTGCATGATTGCATCTCATTTCACCATGCATTCTATCCACACACATCGTCTTCTCCACCTCCGGTGACCTCGAAACCCATCTCTGGCGACGTAGGTGGGTGGAAGAGTCCACCCACCCATATTCATATCCGAGCATGTAGGAACATTCCTCAGCATCCCTTCAACCTCATGCATGCATAGCAACCATTTTAGAGTCACTACATTTGGGTCTGCAAGTTAGCAAAGCTTGCAATCTTGTTTTGTCTCCTACGGCTGTGTCTCGATTGCGCAGGTGACATGCATGATTTCACTAGGGACAAAACAGGCTATTGGGCCGAGCTCTTGTACACTCACCTCATACTTCTCTCCACCCCATATCCACACATCCTGGCACTGCATCCATTACATTAACATGTTCCTGGTAGTCTCCTCTAGCTTCCCAGGCATCATATAGCATTTTGCATCATTGCATTTGGACCTAGGATGGGGTAGAGCTCGCTGCCTTGTTTTGTCTATGGCAGCCGTGTCCTGACAGCGCGATCAATTAGCGTGGTGGACATGTGTGGGTCTGTAGGGACAAAACATGCAGCTAATCTGTCCATTTGTCTATCCATACTATATTTCTCCACCCTGTACCCATGCACCTAGGCATAAATCCAGCACACCCACTTGCATCTTGTGCACTTTAGATATACATTAATCTTGTTTATTTGCACATCATCATTGCATTAATGCACACACCACATCCACTCATTCCTCATTTTCATATTTCATCTAATATATCATTTATCATTTCATGTCACTTACCATCTGTCAAGCATCATACATCATTACCCAAGGTAAGTGAGCATGTCATGCATCATGACATTCATCTCATGTATCATGACACACTTGCATTTGGGGTGATGATGATTACTATGTCGGATCCTTTTGACCGACGATCTAGGATTCACATAGCGTAGCTGAGCCCATTTACATTAAAATTCTGCCCCACTCACATCACCTGCATCAGCATAGCATATGACATACATCCATCTTAGACTTAGCAAGCATGCATGATTATTTGCATTTGGTGACACACAAGCAAGCAAAAAGTGTAGAAAGTCCGATTTCTCAGGCACATGGGGGTGCCTAACACCTTCCTCATGCGTAACAAGAGTCCTTACCCTTTCCCTGGCCTGCAATGACCAATGTGTTGCATCCATTAGGCATGGAGCATGCACACACATTCATGCATACAATTGCATTCATTTTGCATTGTTTTTCTCACGTTTTATTGCATCTGGTTTTCTTTGTCTTTTCGGTTTTAAAAGATCAGGTGGTGACTCCATTTTGTCTTTAGCATTTCTTTTTCTTGTTTTGTTTGGTGTCTTTGAGTCGAGTATCCTTCCTCATATTCACCATCTTCACTGTGACCTTTTCGGTTCTTTGTGTATTCCCCCACGCAAGAAGGTTAGTTTCAGCATGGTCATAGGAACTGGTGACTCCATTGGGGATACAAGACTCTGGCTTTTGTTTTTCGTCTTTCGCTTGCTCAACTTTTTGTTTCTATTTGCCTTGCTTTGTATTAGTTGTCTTGTCGCCATATTTGTTTGCATCTATCATTACATGCTCGCTATACATGCCTTTTGCTTGTTGAGTGTTTTCTCTTTTACACACTTGCTATGCCACAACACATGTACATGCCATGTTACTTGCCTTTTGATGTGATGGATGTTTTCTCTTTTCACCATCATGTTTACACGACACGCGCACATGCCATAATCATGCCTTTTGCCTAATGTATGTTTGTTTGCTGGCTATGCTTCAGTGTTTTTGTTTCTCTTTCGCACTTGCCATCTTAGGAAAAGTAGAGACATGTTTGCTTCTCCCTAACTAGTTTAACATAAAATCCACTACAATAAAAATGGAATTTAGGCGTAACTAAAGACTTCTATGCACTCTCTCCCCTATCCGGCTTAATAAAACTAGCAAGTAAAAGACAATAAAACATTTTAGATGTATGAGCATTTTAGAAAGCATGCATCTTCACCTTTTCTAAGTCCACCCACAGTCTACGAAGGGTAGTCCTTGGTTCTCCGTTCTATAGCTTTGGCATAGGATGAGCAATCAGCCTGCCCCCTTGTCTTAGGGTAGTGTTGATGTTAGTATATGGTGCAACCCATGCTTTGGCAGGGTTAAGGCTCCCAACACATCACCATTCCACAGCTTTGGCATGGGATGAGACCATACTTTCTAGCCTGTGTCTAAACCCAAACCCATGAGTGAGTCCCATATGGTTGGTCCCACTCGGGACATGCATTGTAAGAGAGCGCATTCTAAGACATTCATCAGCATTGTCTGCCATTGCATGTGTGACCATGCCGACGGCGGGGAACCACGTTCCCCACACGATCGGGACCGCATGGGAGTCGGTAGGGCAACGACGAGCCTGGTGGTTCCGAGGGTGGAAAAGAAATTACTTGAAAACACCAGAAACTGTGCGAAAATGAAAACATGGAGTCGCCACCTTGTCTATTTAAAACGGAAAGATGAGGAAAACCGTATCGGGAGATCAAAAATCGAAATCGAAGGTAAAACGAAAAGACTCATGTCAAATGGATTTGATGCATGGATCATTGCGAATCGGAGAAAGCACTACAAGAAAATTTGCATTTTGCGAGGACAATATTCCTCGCTAAGTCCTCGCTGAGTCATCGCAAAATCCTCATTACAAAGTTTAACGAGGATGTAGCGAGGAATAATTATCCTCGTAGCTATGTAACTCGTTAAATCAATACTGCGAGGATATATCCTCGCAATGTGCTCGTGTAAAGTTAGCGAGGATATTACGAGGAAATATATCCTCGTAATATCCTCGCCATATCCTCGTAATTCCTCGGTAAATGCTCGCTAAATATCATGAGATTGTATTGTCGTTTCATTTTTAGCGACGAAATTGCAATGATATAGCGAGGATATTTCCTCACAATTTGCTCACTAAGTGCTCGATAAATATCATTATTTATTGCGAGGAAATATCAGGCAATTGCAGGAATTACTTTCAATGTTTAAGCCAAGGACGTCTAAAAAGGTAGTTGAGAGAGAAAAAGGACAAGAGCTATGTGATCACAATTTATCAGGGCAGACACAACCATCATTCTTCATCCTACAAGAACTCCTTATTGGCCATCAACTTGCCTGGGAATTGATGAGCGTCACTAGAATCTTTGAATTTCCATAGTTCAATCAAACCTCAAATTGTATAGTGTGTCATTCTCTACTGTTAGAAAACTTATGCATAAATTTCTCAGAAGGCATAAACATCAACATGGTCTTGAATTTTAGCAATAAAACAGATCATGATGTGACAGGGAAAAGTTGTGAAGGAAATCCACCACCAAATTTAGCTATCAATTTCAAATGATTGCAAAGGAAAACATAAATAATCAGGTATCTAGGAGTACCATCCTGCAACTAAATAGAAGCTAGTTTATGTAATTGGTAGAAATTAGAATTTGCACCAACATTAACTTGTATAAAATATAAGTGTAGACACCCCAATTTTGAGGTGACTCATAGATGAGCTTTCCAGATGTTGCTTTGGATGTAGCAAACCTAACCCCATTAGCTAAATCAACACAAACCTATAGCAGGCCCACATCCCAATTAGAAATCCAAACAAGTAGGGGAGAGCACCAAGTTAGAGCACCAATGTGGAGCACCTAGCTGGAGCACCAAGTAGGAGCACATAAGTGGCGCACTTAGCTGGAGCACCAAGCTAGCGCTCCTCTCTGGCGCACCAAGCTAGCGCGCAGCCACTTCTCAGACTACTGGCTGCTGGCTTTTCACCTCTCATGGCTGTTACCTCCACCAACGAATATGCCATGGAATCTTCCAAGCTTTTCGTCTATGAGGCTCCTTGCATTCCTAGGAGTTACCCATGAGAAAATCCTATATAAGGACACCCATAGGCAACCATTAGAAGGGGTTAGAAACCTTGAGTTCAGCAAATCCTGATCTGAGCAAGCATCTTGAGCAAGCTATATCCTCTTTCCAGTAGCATATTCTCGTTTTCTGGAGCACTCCCTTGCATCCCAAAGCATCCTTGGTCCTTCCAAAGCAACAAGGATCTCTCTATCTTTGGTATTTCAAGAAGGAACACCTTGAGAGGTAGGCTCCCTT
>JAMKQA010089905.1:0-10362 GCA_024699735.1 Posidonia australis
TAAAAACCTTTTAGTGTCACTAAACTTATTTGTGCCATATGATGGAGCAGTTGTCATCTACCACTAAAGAAATTATAAATAATTGTCATTTGCTGTGTATGCTTCTGATAGAACCTGAAGTTCTCTATGAAGTTTGAACAGATTCTATGAAGCAGCTTCCTAGAATATGACACACTTCAATGACTTTAATTAATTTCTCTTGATATAAAAATTATCATCTTTAACTCTTGACCACTTCTTAACCAACAATGCTAACCTTGCAGTCATGGACAGGGAAACTTTCTGAAAACGGAGTCAAGTTTATCCAAATCAAGGAAAATTTTAGAATAGACTTCCTGTTAAATGACTCAAGCAATGCCTCAAATTGAATTAAATGATCCAGTGCATCTTTTGTTGTCCAGAGGAAACATTTCTAGGTTGGCATGTACAGAACCAAGTGTCACCCATCCATTCATTTTATCTCAACTTCTTCTGAAGAAGTTTTTAGTTCAAAATATTTATGCCAATTCAGGTGTTTCAAAAAGTAAATTAGTTGGTCGACTATGTGATCAATTTGGGGCCAAAAATTTGGGTAACGAATTCATTATCATGACCAAGATTTGGACTATTAGTATGTCAGTAATTATTGACAGTTCTATATAACAAAATGTTGAATCTCATGAGGGCTTCTGATATTGTAGTAGCTTCTTAATCATGATGTCTATGTTTAGGTCTATATTTGGTAGAAGCAATATTGCTTGTGTAGCTCGTCCTAAAGGACTAGTGCCCCTCTGTTTTCTACAGTTGTAGGCACCTGACTTTGACAAGGAATCTTGTATTAGTAGAACAAGGTTATCATCGCATGTTGTGACATGTGTATACAATACATAGTTTATCATGTGATAATATTTGTTTTGTATGAAGTTATCATCACATGTTTTGCTAGCTTTCTTTGATCTTTTTGGTCCATTTTTCCTTTCAACTGAGATCTTTTTATCTTTGAAATTTTGTGATAATTCATATTTTTCTGTAGGTTCACTGGTTCAACCATAAGTCCATTTTCCTGCAAGTTCTTTTTATCTTTGATCTTTTTGGTTCATTTTTCCTCCTTTTGGTGAAGAAGTGACAAAACAAGTTTCCTTCATAAGTGCTTCTGAAAGTCGGCAAAAAGGAAAACAACTTTCACTTGTCAATCCTAACTTGGACTTTCCTAGAGTCCATACCATGACATCCACAAAAGAAATAAAAGGTAGACCTATTGACTTCAATGCCGATCCAGAGACTAGTACCACCACAAACATCAAATATGTAAATTCAGAAATACTTCTTCAAGGTCGGCAACAGGAGACAGCAACCAGATGTTCAAGATCGATGACTAAATATAAGCAGTCACAGCCAGTGTATAATACATGCACGACCGTGCATCATTTCACAGGATTATATTGCACAGATAAAGAAGACAATGCAGCATGAACATGTATATAAACATTGCAAGCGAACATATATAGAAGCTGATGGTCACGCTGATGGTCACGCTTTGAGACATAAGTGAGAAGAACTGAAAACAAACAAACAGATAGAAGTGGACGAAACTTCGTCACAGCCTGGGGTGCATTCACAGCTGATCTCGAGATAGCCTGAGGTGAAAACCCTAAGCCTCGGAGGAGGTCGAGTGACAGAGGAGAGGCGGAGGAGGAGGCAAATGAGTTTTTAGGGTAAAAAAGAAAGGGGCAAAACGACCTGCGTTGAGGTATTTTATACCTGAATTAGTGAGGATATTAACGAGAACATTTCCTCGCTATGCACTCGCTAAATAGCAAGCGAGGACATTGCGAGGAAAAAATCCTTGCAAAAAACTCGCTATGTTATTGCGAGGACATTTCCTCGCAAAATCCCCGCTATATGTCATCATTATATTATTACAAGGACATGTCCTCGCTAAGTCTTCGCTCTTTGTCCTCTCAAAATCTAATTTTTCTTTTAGTGAAAGAGCTTTTTCAGAAATCGTTTGGAACGACATACCAATATGGTTCGATATGCCTAATCAATAGATTTCAACATACCAAACCTGGTCGATATATCAAACCAAGGCCCTCGACCACTTTCAAAATAGCGAGGCATTTCGACATACCGAAGGATTTCTGTGACATCTGGGCCTAATTATCCATTTTAAATGGAAACAATGTAATTAATTGTAATATTGTATAAATAGTTTAGCAATGGATAATTTGTTGTTTCTTGTGTGTGTGAGGCTTTGGGTGGCTTTTTGTGCACTTGTTTGTGTTATGGGACCAATGTGGAGTCTGGTTTGAGGATGCACAGTTGTCTCGATTTGCGTGCTCATCTTTTTCTCTTTTCTTTCTTTCTTTTTCTCTCCCCCCACGAGTTCTCATCTCCTTCGTCTTTTTCCTTCTTCTTCTCACCACCCGTGCCACTACAGAGGGGAGCCTGTGCCACCCCGTCCCCTCCGACGCGAGGGTGATGCGATGGGAGGCCGGTGCGACGCGGGAGGAGGAGGAGGAGATAAAGATGGGGAGGAGGAAATGGAGAGGAGGCCAATCGAGAGA
Organism: Posidonia australis; assembly: GCA_024699735.1. Classification (NCBI taxonomy): domain Eukaryota; kingdom Viridiplantae; phylum Streptophyta; class Magnoliopsida; order Alismatales; family Posidoniaceae; genus Posidonia; species Posidonia australis. The sequence continues at coordinate 2,547 of JAMKQA010089905.1, forward strand.
GAAAGAGGGAGAGGAGTGGTGCGCGAGTTGGAGGAGGTGAGCATTGTTCGCGTGGTCCGTCAGTAGAAAGAGGTTCGCCGGAGTGCGGGGGAGGTCGTTGGAGTGCTGCTTGAGGTACGCGACCCCGCTTCCCCTCTTGTTTTACATTTTTAGCATAATGTGTTAAATGTATGAAAAATGAGGAAAAATGCATGTAAAACCTCAGAAAAATAGTAGAATGGATGAAAATGTGATGGATAGTCTGAACATGTAGAAATCATGCGTTTAGGATGAAATTTTGTAGTTTTACACGAATTTTAGGTATGCATGCTACAATAATTATAAATGAGCTCCATGCCTTTATGATTTTCATATAGATTGCATGATGAATGGATTGAAAAATGGTTTTGGGGGGTTTTGAAGTAGGTTCAAGGGTCTACACCCCATGATTTATTCATGTTTTATGATGCATGTTTGAGGGGTCCGCTAGAGGTCTCCATTTTCGGTAATCATTTGGTGCATAAGCAGGGGAAGTGTTTTGGCCACGAGAGATTTGGCATGCTGAACTGGGTTCAGCATATCGAATCCCCGTCAATTAAAACTCGACCCTTGGTTTCGGTAGACCGAAACCCTTCGGTCGACCGAAAATCTCTGATTCGGTATACCGAACCTGATTTTTGGTCTACTGATTTTGCCCTAGCTCAACAGATAAATGCAAATAGAAAATAAAGATAAATGGTTTTAAAGGGATAATGAGTATGTGTTAATGATGTTTTCCTCATGTAAATGACATGGAGGAATATGGAATTCAAATAAGTGGATTTGGAAGTGGTTTTGGGCTTGAAGCCCTAAAAAAGAATAAAAGATGATTAAATGTGTAGTTTTCGGGCATGAGACCCAATTTGTGATTTTAAACACATGGTTTTGATTGGTTTTGAGTTGGGACCCCAGTGGAGGGTCGTGTGTTGCAAGGGAAAGATTCTTGCAATGAAAAGATGAAATGGGAATGGTTTTAAAAGGAAAACTAAAGAGTTTTTGAAAATAAAACACTAATAATGTGTTGTGGAATCACGGGGGTTGATGTCGGCAATATGGTAGGAGAATGACACTCTAAAGAAACCAATTATCAGACACGACCGTGGTTGCCATTGTGGGATCACGAGTGGATGGTGTCAACGAATTGTAAAGATATCAATTGTCAAACACGACCGTAGATACCAATGTTATGACGGTGTAGGCTGAGTCTGGGTTATTGAACCTAGTTGTTCAGGTCATCGATGGGATGTCAGATAAAGATGTATCCCCGTACATATATGAAAATAAATTGAGGCCAGTTGGCCAGGGCGGTATCCTCTTGCACTGGGAACTTCATCGCGGTAGTGCAGGGAGGTAGGGGAAATGGTGTCCTGACCTACTACTTGTGTGCCTGGTTACCACTGATCAAGGTAACATTAATAAGAAAAGTGGAAATGAATAAGAAAAGTATTGGTTTTTGTGAAAATGAAAAGATGTGGTTTGGCTAGGATTGGACTTGTGATTGGTTCTAAAATCCTAGAATTAAATAAGAATTGTGGTTTTAACCAGTTACCAGTCAATGTTTATGATTTTGGTTTTGAATCCTGTGAGGCATTGCGTTTTAGGCTGGACCTAGTCGAGAATATGAATTTCTCAGAATAAGAGAAAGGTTTTAAAAATGCATGAAAAGAAGAAATGATGAGTTTTGAAAAAGAGATGTGAGTTTTGAAAATGACATGGTTTTGGAAAGTAATCCCAACATTGAAAAAGTGAATTGAGTTTTGGAAAAAGGTACGTTTTGGAAACAGATTTCCAAATGTTTTAAAGGAAAAGAGGAAATAATGTTTTGAAATGGATTTTCAAAAGAAAACCAAGTTTTATAAATTAAAAGTTATGTTTTGTAGTAGTTTGCCGAGTTTTATTGGGTTTGTGTTTGGGACGCGTATTAGGTGACTAAGATGTCACTCACGTGTGTTTTGTTTGATTTTCAGGTGTAGGTTGGATGCAATCTAGTTCCAATACTAAAGCGGGAGCTACCAACCGCATATTGTTTCCTAGAGGTGAGCCTTAATTACGGTTATTTAATTATTGTTACAATTAGTGTAATTTACTTATGATACTGTGATTTAGGTAACATACCCGGGATGGGGCATTACAATTTCGATCTACTGAAACAGACTCTAGACTTAGTTTTTGAGATTTTATTAGAAGTCCAATAATGTTTTACATGTATGTTTTGGGCATGATTGTTTATCAAGAATTTCTCAAGATTTAAGCAAAATTTATAGAAATGTTATTTCAAAAAAAAAGAGTTGTTTTATAGAGGTGATTTTCGTAACGGAAAAGATTTAGAAAAGAGATTTCAAGGAAAGATGCATGATTTCAAAAATAGATTTCCAAGATTTCTATGCTGATCCATATAGTGGTAGGGAAGTAGTCTTAGGGCTCGTGACCCAACTGCTAACAATCACCATCTAGAATCATGGTTACCAAGATTGAGAACCCAAGTGACAGAGACAGGTTTCTTCAGAGAGACTAGTGTTAGCTAGGTCGGGTAGGATGACTTGAGTGCTCAAACACCAATGGGACATTGGTAAAATGCATCTTCATGCAATGAGAAAAGAAAAAAGAAAAGATTAGTGGCTCTGGCCAGGATGGTGGTATGCCTATACGGGAACATTCACTGTGGTAGTGCAGAAGGTTAGGTTGGTGCCTCACCAACTGCTTGTGGCTAGGTCACCCTTGATCAAGGTGGCACCAGAAATGATTTCCAAATTTGAGTTTTGTATGATAGTTTTAGGCTAAAATCGAGTTGAGTTTTTGGCTTCTGAGTTTTAGTCAGATTCTAGCTAAGATGATAACAATGTTTTAGGGCTAGTTCCTGCCAAAGAATCATATTTTGACCAGATTTAAGATTCGTATTTTGAGCTAGAGTCTAATCTAGAGTCATTACCAGAAAAGCATTAGAATAGAGTATGAGATTTTAGAACAGAAAAGAGAAAATATTTGAGAAAAACATAAAAATTTCTTGAAAGATTATGAAAGAGATTTCCTAAATGACATGTTTTGTTGAGAATTTCTAGAAAAAATTTAAAAAAGATTAGTTCTAGTTTTGAGAACCTAGAGTATAGCTTTATAGATGTTTTCTGCTATGTTTTCTGGTAGGTGTGTACTGGGTGACTTAGAAGTCACTCACACGTGTTTTTGTAATATTTTGTTTTCAGGCGTTCAGTTGAAGTGCATTCCAACCCGATGTACGTAGACAGGAGCCACTAGCCGCACACAGGTTCTGGGTAAATAACAGTTTAGTTTCTTTTTCTATTTTATTAGTTGGGTAGAATTTGTTGCCAGGTAGTAGCATCGGTTGGGAGCATTATAGAGTGGTATCAGAGCTCAGGTTGCACTAAGTACACTAACTTAGTGGTGTCCAGATTAGTGGCTCTGTAGAACTGCACAAGAAGAGTGTTAAACCTTATTTTTTTTGTGTTTTTGTGGTGACAACAAGATACTGAGAGGCCGAGGCAAAACCTCAGCATCAGGATCTAGTGTAGAGTACGACAAAGGTACTTGGAGGGATATGAGACAGGAGATGGGCAAGATGAAGCAAGAGTTTGTTCAGTCTCTCGGAGGTGGCCACAAGGATAAGGCTAAGGAAGACTCGTGGATAAAGCTATTTCGCTAGTTGAGCGCGCCAACCCTGGATAGGTGTAGCAAGCTAGAGGAATGCGAGGCATGGTTACCAGAAGTAGAGAAGTTACTGGAAGGAATGGAGTGTCTAGTGGAGAAGTGGGTCCAGTTAGCCACATTTCAGCTCAAGGGCGACGCCGATCAGTGGTGGAGGGCAACTCACCGCACCAAGTTTCCCAATGTCGACCTATTGATGATCTCCTGGGAAGATTTTTGATATGTGTTTTATGAAATGTTCTTCCCTGAGCATGAGAGGGACAAGATAGACAAAGATTTCTAAAACCTGAAGCAAGGGACATATTTGTGGCCGAGTATGAAGCAGCCTTCCATCGCCTGGAGCAGTTCTCTCAGGTTATCATCACCGAGAAGAATTGAGCAAAGAAGTTTTTGAAGGGGCTAAATCTAGCACTCAGGTCGAGGTTCTATGTTTCCAGTGCTTGACGTTGACCGACGTAGTGAAGCTAGCAGCTCCTTATGAGGATGAGCATTAGTTGTTCCTAGATGACTACCCCATGGGAAAGGGGAAGAAGTTCACTCTACAGCTTCCAACACCTGGCACACCAAGCTCTGGTAGTTCTAGGTGCTCTGAAAGGAAGAGAAAGGAGTGCTCTAAGTCTATCATGGAGGAAGAGCATAGTGTTGTTGGGAATAAAAGTGCCGGATCCAGACAAACTGGTTCCACTAGTGGTGTAGGAAGATGACCCTACAATATCTGCAAGCGAATGTGGCACATAGCAACATAGTATAGATTCCGACAGTAGGGGATAGACAGTGTAGTATGCTATAATTGCAGGAAGACCGAGCACTTCCAAAAGAGTTGCCCTGATCCCTAGAAGACAGTTGGAGATGTGCCCCGACAGCCTACAAAAGGAAGAGTTTCTCCATCTCTGTTCCTGATGCTGGTCTCTTAGGAGACGTTGTAGAAGGTAAGGAGCAGTGATGATTATTATAGATATGTGTATTTGTACTGTACTATAGACCCTTGTGTATTTAGCGCTAGTATTTGTAATAATAATTGTGGTTATGTTGTGTGTGAATGTTAGGATTCTTTATCGTGGTTGACCGAATGGCTCGAGTTCTATACTACTCAAGAAGCTCATTTTCTTTTTTCTCTGAGTCATTTGCAGCCGAGATTGGAGACAAACCAGCTAGGCTAGCTTTTTAGCTTGATGTAGTGACTCCATTAGGAGAACACAGCCTAGCATGGAAGTAGTTGTAGTCAGTCAATATCCAGCTAGGAGACAAGGATTTCCAGGCCAGTCTGATTCTGATGAAGATGTAAGAGTATGATGTCATCTTGGGAATGGATTAGTTGGCACAACACTCAACAATAATAGACTGTGCCAAGAAGAGGGTTTTGGCAGAGTGCCTAGGCCAAGGGTGGTGCATGGTACATGGAGTAAGATCGGAAGAACCTAAAAAAGTGATCTCGACAATCAAAGCATACCACCATCTAGCCAAAGGATGTGTAGGATACCTTGCCAGTATGACGGTATCCTCCTCACTAGTGTTCGTAGTACAAGACATCTCAGTTGTTAGAGAGTATCCAAATGTCTTTCCAGAGGAACTACTCGGAATGTCGCCACACAGAGAAGTAGAGTTTGTGATTAACTTGGTGTTGGAGTCAGGCCCTATCTCAAAGGCCCTATATAGAATGGCACTAGCTCAACTGAGAGAGCTCTGGAGTCAGCTGCAAGAGCTATTGGACAAGGGATTCATCTGTCCAAGAGTGTCACCTTTGGGAGTATCAGTATTGTTCGTTAAGAAGGACGGTTCACTCTGATTATGCATTGACTATCGGATGTTGAATTAGATTATTATCAAGAACAAGTATCCACCACCTAGGATCGATGATTTAATTGACCAGCTATAGGGAGGATCAGTTTTCTCCAAGATAGATATGAGATTTGGATACCATAAGTTCAGGATCTGGGAGACAGATGTGCATAAGACAGCCTTTCGAACTCGGTATGACCATTATGAGTTCCTGATCATGCCATTCAAGCTGACAAATGCGCAGCAACTTTCATGGACCTAATGAATAGAGTATTCAGACTGTACTTGGACCAGTTTGTCATCGTTTTTGTAGATGACATATTGGTATATTCTTTGGATATAAAGACCCATCAGATGCACTTGAGGACCGTACTGGAGACATTGAGGTAGCACTAGTTATACGCTATGTTCTCCAAGTGTGAGTTCTGACTAAAAGAGGTAGCCTTCCTTGGACATATTATCTCAGGAAAAGGCATCAAGGTAGACCTAGCTAAGGTAGAAGCTGTGTACAGTTGGCCCAGATCAAAGACGGTAACAAAGATTAGAAGTTTCCTTGGTCTAGCTGGTCACTACTGGAGATTCATCCAAGATTTTTCGAAGATTGCAGTCCTATTGACCCCGTTGACTAGATTGACTTGAAATGTAATGCCCCGACACAACATAATAGTACAGATACTACCTAATTAATTTCATTAAATCTAAATTAATAGAAATTAGCAATTTTAATTAAACAAAACTAACTACCTAGACTTGTGTATGGCTATTGTGACTCCAACAGTTTGCACTAGGATGAGATTGCACCTCCAACTAAGCACCTGCTACAAAACAATTAAAATTCACACATGAGTGACATTATTGTCACCCAGTATGTGCCCCAAAACAAAAATCGACAAAAAACCCAAAGTACCTAGCAAAGTTCCAAGGAAAACCACGAAAAACCCACAATACCAAAAGCCACACATGCAATTCAGAAAATCATTTATAATCATGTCCTTTCAAAAATTTCTTGTCATTTTCTCTTTTAAAATCTTGTGCACATTTTTCAAATCATTTCATGCATTTTAGGAAGCAATTCTTCATCTAGAATCCAATCCAAACAAAAATCATTTCATATCGCAAAATACATTAAACCATGGTTGAAAACTAGCATAAACCACAATTCTTAATCCATATCAGAAACCTGTCGTACCACCTTGGTCACAGGTGACTGACTTAGTCACAAGTAGTTGGTGAGGCTTCATCTCTGTCCACGCTGCACTACTGTAGTGAACCACCTCACATAGGAGTTCAATCGCCCCGATTGCAGCCTCAAAGCAGCATATCACACAGGTACAAGCACGGGGTGCGTCCTCACGATGCCCTTCGGTGCTTGAGCACTTGAGGACTCTAACTCCAGACCCGATCAGCACCAACACTGAGGGTAGTCTGGGTCTACCATTACCCTAAGTCCTGTAGTACTACAACAATCGCAAGGCTCACTCCTTGGACCAAAACTCGATAACCATGACCTAAGACGCGACTCCGACCACATAGAGGTCTCACTACCCCTTGTCGGCTTTGTCTTTTGGCTCACGTGGTTCCTATAAAACCTTAAAATTCTAAAACATATGCAACTTCCTTTTCAAATCTCTTTTAAAACTACTTTTCAAAAACCATTTATTGATCTCAAAATTCCACAGTTATTAATCCATGTATTTCACACGTATTTAACATTATTTTTTCTCTAAAATCACTGAAAACAGGCATTTTCCATTTACTGAGCACTGTAGTCCATGTCGACCATTCACGCTGGTGAATCACGTTGGCTACCTACGCCCACGACTTAGTCGCGCTCTATATGCATGCTGATAGTCCTCACTAACTATTAATACTAACAGTTTTATAGATAAAATTTAGAAAACTTAGGAAACATAGGACCTGTAAAAACCACTGAAAAATCATCGAAAATTCCTCAAAATCCACAAAGCATGTACTAAAGAATATTTACACATCCTGAGCATGAGCGAACAAATCTTTCCATCCTTTTTCATCAAATTTATTATTTAAACAAGGTACTTCTCAAAAATCCTAAAAAAATCCAATACAAGCATAATACCACAAATTTTCGTCCCTTTCATGCTAATTTCTTCATTTAACAATCCTGGACATGCTCTTCTACGTTTTTCCATCAATTTTGAGCATAATATCATAGAGGAAAACTGTTGTGCTGAGTGGAGAAGAAGAAATCAAATACAATCCCCAAAGCAAGCATCCAATCCTCCACAGATGAACCTCACATGAAACCCTAGATCTGGAGAGAAGAGGGAGGTGTTCTCTCTATTCAATTAGGGTTACACAAATGACAAAAAGGTTACATAAT
>JAMKQA010089906.1:0-17260 GCA_024699735.1 Posidonia australis
GATCGCCTGTGGCAAGGGTGATGCGACCAGTTTTGGAATGGAAAAGTGTGGATTTGTGTGTGTGGACTAGTTCCTAGCCCGGATTGTTATAAATTGTGCTAATGATTTTAAAATGATGTTTTGGGCTAAGAAACTAGATGAAATGATTTGCTTCTCTAGTGTTGAGAATAAAGGTTTATGAATGAGTACAAGGTTTTGAAAGAAAAAGAAGAGAAAGTTTGAAATGCTATTGTTTTCCATGTTTTCTAGTTGGACATGTGGTTTTAGGCAATGGTAGTTGTCTGGCATTGGTTTTCATTGGATTTTAGCGTTGTTTTGGGGCACGTACTGGGTGACATTCCTGTCACTCACGCGTGTTTTCCTTGTCCCCTTTGTTTCAGGTGCTCAGGTGTTAGGAGCAGTCTAGTCTGGTGCCTCTTTTCGAGCCACGTTTGCCGCACACAGGTCTGGGTGTTTAGCTTTATTTATTTTATTCTGCTATTTAAATTCTTTTAGCTGTACTTTGGCAGTTTTTGTACTGTTGTGTAGCACTGGGGTGTTATAGTAACACTGCTATTGCCCCAACCAAACTAAATCATGTGGTAGAGGGTCGAAGGAATAACTTGATACTTGTGCAACCAAGGGCGCCCAAGAAGGAGGTTGAAAGAAGGCTTGAGGTCCACAACATAGAACTCTACATTAAACTCAGTCGGACCAATGATAAGGGCGATAACAAGGAGACCTGGCGCGTCATGATGTGTGTTATCAAATGACATCATTCTTTTGACTGCCGATGCGACATACTCGACGTTGAATTCGAGCTTACTTGTTGTGCGCAAGGGGTAGACATTCAAGCCTATACCATTGTCAACCAGAGTGAGGAGGATGCGAATGTTTTGATACTACACGGTCACAAACAACGACTGGTTATGGTTGGTCCTTGTCATTGGCAATTCTTCTGCAGAGAAAGAAATGACTTGCGGTATGGCGATCATTCCCACCATAGATTCTAAGGTTGTTGGATCAATTGTGGAGGATCTGGGTGGCCTGGAAGAAGCATAGAAATGCCTCATAATGCTTAGCTAAGGTGTGAATAAGGTCCCAGATAGAAATGTCTGCTTTGACCTTCTTCAGCTGTGCAGTGAATCAACCATAGCATCACTGGTGGTTGTTGTGGGGGTATGTTTGGGTGGAGCTTCTTTATCTACAAGAGATGGGACACAGTCTTCGGGCTGTGCTAATGGTGGGGTTGGTTTTTTGGATGTTGGAGCTGGGGCCTTGTATAACGGAGCCAACCGTGTGGCCTCTGCACACATTTTTGTGGCGTAGTCATAGGGCACACGATAGGTGTTTTGGGTCATATTGATAACCACGGGTGCTCAGGCGGACAACTCCAACTAGGCAACTAGGAGGCTTACTATGGTGGTCGTTGCTAACAGTTGCGGCTGGGGAAACTCTGACACTGGCTTGGCTAATAGGCAAATTAGGGTGGTTGATGGAGACTGCATGGTGGGAATTGCAGCCACATGCTCCAGCTTGGCAGCAAGCTAGACCATAATCACTGAGGACCATGAGCCCTCAAGAAGCGAACAATACAAGGAGTAGGGAAATAGAGTAGACAAATCCTAAATGAGATCAGAGGGGTCAGACATTGATTCGCTAGACTTGGCAAAAAAGAGGGAGTGAATCCCTGAGGTCCCGAGTGCACCCGGATTGGCATGCTCCAGCAAAGGCTAGCAAACAATGCTAGGTTGGGGTGGTGCTCATGCTGGTGCTGGTGCTAGAATAGGCGCAAACCCTACCTCCTAGGTGTTGATGAGGATGACCTTGCGGTTAAGAAGATCCTGGATGGCATTTCGCCGAGTGATGCAATTATTCGTAGAGTGTCCCGTGACTCTATGGAAGTTGTAGGAAAGACCCGCTTTGTACCACCCTAGGAGAGGGTTTGGTGGTGGTTAGATCTCTAAAAACCTCAAGAATGACTGTACCTTTGGTAGGACAATGCTGAGGGGCTCGACTAAAGGAGTATACTCTTTCTCTGGGCGTTGCAAACGTCCTTGACAATGGTGCAGTCCTTGTCTTGTTTGTGTGATGGGGTACAATGGCTCGATGGTGGTGGTGATGTGTGGAGTGTGTGGTGTCCTATGTGTGGGAGCATAAACTAGCTAATGCTGAGTTGGCAGGCTTACTACAATTGCAAGCACAACAGGGGACCCTGTATATGTAACAGCGGTCTTGGGGGGATCCCTCCTCTTGTTGAAGTTGTTGTTCACATTATTGTTGCTATTGCAGGTGGTGTCGACACTATGGCTAGGGGTGGTTGCCTGCTTGGCAAATGTAGCAAGTGTGAGAAAGATGTTGCTACGCAACGAGCTTTCCACGCAGGCGCCAACTCGGATCAAGGATGCAAAGGTGGTGTTTGGCTGAATGCTCAGTAGAACCTCGGTGGCTGGCTACACTTCACGAATGACCATCTTGATGGACTCCTCGTCAGAGGGTCTATCTCGAACTTGTGAAGCAAGAGCGCACCAGCACTCGACATACTCCTCCCCAAATGGCTCATGGGCCTTCTGCTTGATGGCAACCAAGTCCTCACGCTTAGGGACTAGGTCGAAGTTGAAAGAATACTACTCTAAGAATGTTTGGATGAGGTCCTTCCAAGTCTTGATTGACGCCATGTCCAAGGAAGCGAACCACTTCAGGGTAGGATCGGTAAGACTCTTCTGGAAAAGATGGATTAGGAACCTCTCATTAGTCCAAAGCTGTGCGAGGTCTCCACAATATGCTCTCAGATGTGAGATCGGGCAGCCTTTACTATTATACTTTTCAAAGTCTGGGACATGGAAGTTCAATGAGAGAATTGCCTCTGGAAAGTAGCAAAGGTCTCAAAACTGGTAAGATTGGCAATCACCGCCCTACACTTGGCAAAGTGCTCTCTCGAGATCGCTCATCCTTGTCAGGAGAGCATCTGGAGTCGCTACTGGTGAGACTGGCGTAGCTGGGGCGATTCCTACGTATGCCGTCTGGGTCGCACCTAGGTGCTTCTCCAGATCTACCATCACGCCACTTGGTGTCGTAGCATGATAGTCGGCATACATGTGCTATGGTGTGTTGTGTTGTGCTAGGAATGTTGGGATTGGTATCTAATGCAAAGGATAGGGAGAGGCAGTATGTAGTGTAGGGTGAGGTGCAGTGTAAGGGAGAAATACCTACTGTGCTGGCACGAGTCCAGGCAATGATTCGTAGAAGTGCTGAGCTGACCACCAGGTGATGGAGTGAGATGCTGTGTTGTGGATGGTGCAGGAGTGGAAGGTAGGGTCGACACCCCTATCGTCGGGGTAGCAAGGAGCTGGGCCGATGGTCGGGGTGGAGGTGCAGTGGGGGTAACCTGAGAAGTCGACAAGGACTACTGGGGGACCTCAGGGGTTGCAAGAACAGAAGTGGGCAAAGCAGGGTTCAGAGTGAGAGCCATGCCCTGCAACTTCTGGGCCAAAGCTAGGAGATGCAGTGCCTGGTCAGAAGACGACCCATCGACAGTAGTATCATAATGGACATCCTTCGCCAGCCATGGACAAGGCCATTGAAGTCTGTCCATCCTTTAAGGTGTTCTGAGGACTTCAAGGGGAGTATGGGGAAGACTTAAGATGTAACCAAACCAAATGCTCATGCACAGGTCTCTCCCTCTATCCAGTTGGATCATGCCGGCCATACTCTCCTTCGTCTGACCATCGAGGATGGTTAGGGACTAAGATAGAGCATTGGACAACATGGGTGGATGAAGGAGAAGAGAAGGGATGCCATTGGACAAGTCGGACCACACATTCAAGGGTTATCGGCCTCACGTGGGTCGGTGATTGTCCACTGGCAAGATGCAAAGAGCAAGAAAGGAACACAATGCACAAGGCTACTTCCAACTGTAACATGACAATTCAGGAATGGAAAGAAGGCTTGAGGGAAGGAAGCGTACCGGTTGACTGTCGGAATGTGTCCCCCTTGTTCAATTGGTTGGGCTTCTCCAGCGACAGACAGGAAGTGATGGTCGATGGTCGGAACGGGGTAGGGATATTGTGAAGATGACTGGTTATGCTTGGATGAGGGTGTGGTAATAATTTAGTGGATGGAGGATGCTTGTAGGAGTGGTGGATGTGGTTGGTTACAGAGGTGAAAAATGGCTGGATATGAGTCTACCGAAGGACAATCGGAGGCCAATGAGGGTCCCGGAAGGGGAGCAAGAGCATGGGGAGCAAGGTGGGTTCTCCGTGGACATGAAGGAGTGAGTAGCAAGTAAAGGATCCCATCGTAAGAGATGAGCTGGGCTTAAATAAAAGTGTGTCTCGAATCTGGTCCACTGATTCTCAACTGCTCTCATCATCTGGCTGAGATTTGACCAAGGGGATACGATGGGAAATCAAATCAACATGGGGGGTTTCATGGTCCAAATGGAAGGTAGGACACACATAAATCCATGCCAACCAATGAGAGGCAAGGTTCCAGTGGACCAATGGTGGATGGACAAGTTTAACCTTCACTGCTGGCACTGACTCAGGGCACTTATGCATCTTGCTTATGTTCCTGGTCTGTGTTATCGAGATGCGGGGGTCCTAGGAAGGTTTACAAGCAAAGGAAATAGGCTCGACCCACCAAGCATTTAGACCATGAAAAGGGCTTGGGTAGATTGGTTTTGGACTAGGTTTGTGTTGTATTGGATTATGGGTGATCGATTTAGGTTTTGAGTGGGGTTTTGGGCGATGAAGGTGGTTGTGTCGACTGACCATCCAAAGTGGGCTCTGTCGAAGAAGTCGGCTACCATCCGAGGACAAAAACTGGGGTGTCTACAAACATCAACCATTATTAGCATAAGCATCGCCTGGTGGTGAAAATTGCAAAGATTAGCTTGTTGTGGAGAGAGGGAGCCACCACTCATTGAGAGCCAAACGAATCGATCAAACCCCCTAGGGCTAAACACCTCTAGAGAGAGATAAAATGTTAGGGCAAGAGTAAGAGTATGAGCTAGAAAAGAAAAAAACATATGTGTATAAGGGCACAAAAATAAAAGAGAATACAAAAGCCAAAGACAAAAGCTAGCCCTAAAGAGAGAAGTGTGTAGACTAGCTCTATCCCCAGTGCAAAACTCGGAGAGGAGTCGAAGTATGCTTGGGAAGCCCACAACTGTTAGAGGGATTAGCCACCCCTTCCTTGTTGCTCCCCCACCACTCAACCAAGCCTATTTACCTCCAAAATCAAGGGAAGAGTGAATCTGCATGCTTATGAGGGAGAAAAGAAAAAAACATCCTGAAAAGAGTAGGTGTAAGACCCAAGGAGTTTGGCGTGGAGCCAGGGCCACCCAATAGACAACCTCTAACTCGTGACACTTTCCTTAAGCAAGCTACCAACATCCTAGGCATTCAGATAGAGTCCTTTGAGTCGAGGTATTCTCCCTTTTCCACATTAAGTAGGTAATAAAGGTCTTCCAAGATTGAGGGCGACACAATATTATATATCATCATCCATGCATCTGCATCTCAACCACATTCAACACTCATTCATGGCTTTGCAAGGTTTACTTGTGTGTTAACCAGGGGCATGTTAGCTACCTTTATGGTTATAGCCTAGCGAAGAGATATTTTTGACGAAGGGCATGTCAACTACCTTTTGGTAAAGTCCTCTAGCATCCTCTACCAGAGGCATGTTAGTTGCCTATTGGTAAGATTTCGCTGGCCGTCTGTCTTCAACCATGGGTATGTTAGCTATTGTTTGGTAAAGTTTTCTTGGCCATTCATCCTCAGCCAGAGGCATGTCAGCTACCTCATGGTTGAATAGCTTTCAACCAACATTGCCGTAGAGGAGCAGGACAGCTAATCGGCGAAGAGAAGCCTTAGTGGTTGCATCCAAAACGAGACCAGAATCAGTGTGATCAAGGCAAGCACAGTATAGGTCGAAACCCTCATCATAGGGGCATACTAATATAGTCAAAGGCCCTTAGACAAACACTAATGGATTGAATAACCACAGTGAAAGGCCTCCAAAAAATTTCTTGAGGGGAGATGAAACAACTGCATAGCCACTGACTTTTGAAGACCGTGGTCAACCTGCGCGGGTGTGTTGCACGGCAAAATGGCACTATTTAGCCAGGACAAGAGTTCTAGATCAGTTTAGTTGCTACTTACGTGGTTTCTTGAGCAAGATACATGCCCAACATTCATAAGGCAGAACAAGCAGATATTAAAGAAGCTCAAAATGCTTAGACAAGAAGTCTCAAGTTTACAACTAATAGTCTTAAATACAAGATCTTTTAACAGGCTATGAAAGTACAATGCTTCTTCTTCACCACATCTGCACCGAATCCTTAGTCATCGGAACTAGTTCACCGCCTTTTAGAATTTCCGACATCGCTAAACAAAGGCAGACCTGGGGCGATCTTGTGTAATGACCAAGTCTCGCAGATCTGGTTCTTATATCCTGGGGTGCAGCTAGAGCTTGCCACCAAGGCAATGTCTAAAGAGTGGATACAGATATGTAGCCAACACGTCAATTCAGTCATCATGTTTACAGTGTTTGGAGGATACGACTGGAAGAACTCTGGCATCAGACTCTACTCAAAGGCATCCTAAAAAAACCTAAACTGGTGTAGAACACGGACCGGATAGTATTCAACTTCGCCAGTCAAGCCAGGTAGCACTATTAGCCTCATGTTGGTACTGTTGAAGAACACAGGGTCACCTAGTTGTTAGTGAGGTTTACCAATCGACCATAGAACTCAGGGATGCTTGAGATGGTCCGAGCATGGCCGTTGTTGTAGTACTCATCAAACGCAGATCGCTGGGGACATAGTATCTCTACACCCATGTGAGCTACCAGCCAGACCTGTTATGAAGAGAATTATCAAGCAAATATACATAAATGATGACTGAACTAACATTACTTGCACTAGGGCCTTGCAGTCGTAGAAATGGCTACATCGATGAAGAATCCAATCATAGCCCCAATAGGTCTCCACCAGAATGATAGGAGACAAGTCAACGAGGAAGCACGTGTCAACCTACTAGGTCACCACGACTAGCACAATCTTAGCAACCTTGATCGATATAGTCATTCGACCATGGCTAAAGATCAGCTCTCTGAGGAAGCACGTGACAAATCCATGGAGCCACAGATCATCGTCTAGCTCAGCTCACCTCGGCATCATTTCGTCGAAAAAGTCCAGGCAAAGCATAGGGGTAGAGCCATCTGTACAAATATGTAGAGAGCAACATAGCATAGGGGTCAATTGACTCAGAACAGCAACATAGCAGTCTTAGTGCATAAATATGGGAGGGCCCAACAACTTTGATAAACTGTAGATTCGTCAGACCTCCTCTAAAGTCAAAGTTAGCTCAGTTTGCTTGAATCTGAAGACATGGTGGGTTGGTTTCTATAATTCGGCAGCTGTGCACATCTAATAGCAGGTCACTTCCACATCTCTGATGTCGAGGAACCTGGAAGAGATCCCCCACAAGTGAAGTCTCTCTCGATCACTAGCAGTAAGCGTGCCGATCCAGGATTGCAGCGTGTTAGAGCAATGGACTAGTGTAACCAAGCTAGGGTATCCTTGTCCAAGAAAAGTGCCAAGCAAATGGTGGAATATCATGAGATAATTGGCTAAAATGGCATGGAATCCTAATGGAGATGTAGAGAGCAGGTCTAAAGAGGCTTCTAGTTGGGCAAATCAAGTAGCCCCTTATCATGGGAGAAGACGGCTGGAGAACCAAAGAAGGAAATCACCGGTGTCGTTGGAGGGTTGTGGGACCAAGGAAGAGGAGCAATAGCTCTGAGGAAACTAGCAAGCACAATGTGGAGGTAGGTCGTTTGAATGGTGGAAACTCAGATCCTTATTAGGGCTACAGCTCAGACTGCCAAGTGTCGTAACGTAGTGAGGGACAATTGCGTCCCGATGGCGTGGTCAGGTCGTGTGGGAAGGGTGAGTGGAAAATCTAGACAGTTTTATAGAAATCATTCTATTTTCTTGGCCCATGCCACTAGCGCAAGCTAAAAAGAAACCTGGCAATGCCATAGCTGGCACATACGCAAATAAGCCACAAACACATGCATTTGCCAAGCAGGATAATTTCATAACAAGAGCTACCAAATAGTTGTCAAATATCCATACATTGTTCATGAATTACAGAATTGTTTTGAAATGAAATAGAAATAAACAATAGTTTCCAGGTAGCCTAATCCTCCTCAAAATCATCTAGGTCAGCCTCACCCCTCTATGCAGCTAGAATGATTTGGCGATCGATGCTATGGCACATTCTCCTAGCAGTCCTGGCAGAAGCTGCTCGAGTATGGGAAGGTTCGGCACTGGAGCTAGAGGCACCAGCTACGTCCTCGTTGCCATAAATGTCTTCCTACTCCAGCCAAAGGTTGAACTCTCCGCTGCTTCCTGTCACCACCTTAGCTCGGGGACCCGTGTCCTGAAAGTCAAGCATTGTGTCAGAAACAGGCATCTTGTGTATTTAAATAGTTATAAACTCAGAGGATAAGTAGTTATTTAATAGAAAAGACTGAGTGGAAAGAAATACCGCCAAGAATGCCTCCCATCGATCTTGAGAAAACAGGAAAATTGTCCGATAATAGTGGATAGCATCTACAAAGCAGAGGATTAGTTATAGGCTATGTTGATAAAGCAGAATACATTACCTTGGCTTGCAGCACTCAGTCATACCAGTCACCCAGCTTATCTTGAAACCTCTATAAATAGTTACAAGCAACATGTTAAAACAAGGCATATCAAAATAAACAGAAAGTAAAAGGGTCACCTAGCACACACCCCCTCCTAAAACAACTCGGTACACCACATCAAGGAAGTAGGCGTAACTACGCCACAAGCACACAAGCACAGGCATCCCTACCAGGATGCCGTAACACCAAAACCAAGCAATCCACCATTGCCTGGCACATAGCAAAACTCAAAACCATACCTTTAAAACCATTCTTTCTCTTTTCCTTTCGAAACTACATGCATGCACTTTAAAATCCTTTTATGCATGCTCGAGAAGGCTACTCTTGCCAACTCAAGCCCAAAACCACACAAAACACACATAGCTTGGACCCACACACTCTCTAGGTGAACTAGACAACTCACGTGTCTGCATACTTTCTAAAGCATCCAAGCACTCACAACAGCAACCACAAAACAAACATAGAGCCTTTACTTTGCACAGCACGGTCCCCTCAGGACCAAAACAACCACACCAAAGCCTCAGAGCCTCTGCTCCAAAACCATGGTCTACTCTAAACCAAAACCAAGGAGCTGCTGCTCCCCAAGCACTAGGCCTCAACTAGGCGCAACACCACGACCACTTCTAGGCTAAAGCCTGATTCACTGAATCAGGACACAGCAAAACCACAAGCACAACAATGTGTTGATCTGCCTGACTCCAAGCAATCAACGTTGGTCACAAGCAGTCGATCACGGAGCTACCACGATGCCTACACTACCATGGACAACCACCCTGTGGAGGAGTCTGCCTGTTTCGGTGTCCTTCCACTAGAAGGAGCCACAAAGGCTAACCACACACCAGGAAAGCCTGCTTACCCTACTCTTGGGCGAGCTATCCTCTCTCAGGACAAACCATAGGGTACGCCCTCTTGGCATCCTACATAGTGCTTGAACTCATAGAGGTTCCAACCTCCTAGGGTCAGCCAACACTCACACTACACCTCGGTACCCGTAACAACCAGGGTATCATGTCCAGCTATGCAGGACTCTCACACCTCCCTAGTCTGCTGCCACGATACCTCTACGTACAAATGGTACTCTGGGTCTTCAGCACTTAGGACTAACACCTACTCGGACAACACCTTGACCCGTAGACCTCAACCTTGGTCTCGTGAATGACGATCAAGGAGTGTCATACCTCCAAGATTTGACGAGCACTAACCTCAGCCTCTTGGTCTCTGACATCAACCTAGGTGCCATGTTCGATTCTTGGAAGATATTTTCACAACTTCGAGTCTAGGCAACGCGCCCCCACAGTCTCTCGGTCCACGAACGCAGAAAACCACAAAAGTCTCTTTTCAAATCCTTTGCAAACCGATGCATTTCTTTTTCCAAAATCTTTTGGAAAACCATTTCGAAACCCATTAAAACATCTTTTCAAAAATCTCACAAAACTTCATGCTCAAAAGCGACATGAAAATTGAAACCAAAACCACAACTCAAAGCACTGCCTCGACAGTTCTTCTGTCAAGCCTAGAAAGCCACACCAAGTGCACTCAGAACACTTGGTTTTGTTGCCGAAGTGTCTGACACCTATTGGCTTGTGTCTCACATGGACCACAGTCAGCTCAATGTCAAACACCCAATCGTGCCACTGAATATCTAATTCAGCACACCATGCCAAACCATACCTCAACTGCAAATCCTAGGGTTAATTATGAACCCTAAAGTCCAACTAAGCCATTAAAGGGAGAACTTAGTAATTCTAAATTCTATTATCTTTTATTCTATCCATTTCCCAAGTAGAATCTTACTAGTCTCTTTTAGGTAATCCTTAGACCATCTCTATTGATTATCCTAACCATTTAAGAATCACCAAGTTACCCATGTTATTGAACCTCCATTTAACAGGATTACCAATACAAACAAGCAATGTAAGAGCCCAACTCAGCAACCAAGCCAACCTGGCAGGTGTGCCTCTCAGGTGCACCTGGGAGATGCGCTCAGATCCCATGTTTCAGGTTCAGAGTTTAGAGCTCTGAACCCATGGAGGCCAGCACCCATCCAAAGCCCTAATCTAGTATATTCATGATGAAACTTAGCAAATAAGGTACCAAACTGAAGGAAATCATTCAAGCAACACAATGGAACAGGAATCGACCAATTCCATGCACCAAAGCTTGATAAGTCATCGAAAAACACTTTTGATGAATAGTATAAAACAAGATTAAATTGTGAAACTAAAAATCACACAAGCAACCAAAAATCACATTTCACATACCAAACTGCAGAACTCGCTAAGCTCGACAGTCTAGGATAGAATTCACGAGAATCCATCACCCATGGCTTGAGAAAAAGAGCCAAAAACACTATTCATCTCAAAAAACACTGTGTCGTTATAAATGCCCCATAAATTCCCAGAAATCACCATAAAATCTCCAAGCATCCATACACATTCAATTCACACTAACATGGCCCTATGCATCAAATTGAGCAAGAAAGAATTTCTATAAGGAGTGTGTACCTTAAAAATTGGTCGGCCTTCTTCCGCTTCCTCCTTCAGCCATGAACATCTGGTCTTCTCCTCCTCCTCACAACGACGACAGCACGATGATGATGAGCTTCTCCTCCTTCGGCCATCTCCCACTTTCTCCCTCAGCCCTCTCTCGTCTCTCCCTCATCCTCCCCCTCTCCCTATCTCGTGCAGGAGGAGTGGAGTGAAGAAGAAGAAGAAGAAGAAGAAGAATGGAAGTGGGGCCCGTGATGAGAGAGAGAGAAAAAGGAGAAAGAAAAGAAAGAAAGAAAAGAAGGAAAGGAAAAAAAAGGAAGGAAAGAAGCCACAATACGAGACCAAACCACGCGACCTTTTATGTCCATGTGACTCGTGCAACCAGGGACTTGCCACCCGAGCATGCGAATAATCCTCCACGACCCAGGACAAATCTTCAAACTCCCACGAGGGTCGACACAGCACCAAAATCACTCCACGCCAAAAAGGACCAGAACCAACTTTACAAGCGCAGAACGATTTTAAAGCTATGTTTTATATTAAACACAAGGAACTCAGCGTTTAACGACCCAACACTCTATTAAAATATCTAGCCAAAAATGCTAATCTAGGTTAGGGTCGTTACAGCCTAACCCCATTAAAGGAATTTCGCCCCTGAAATTCTCAAGGTGAAACACCAATGACACCAAATTAAGGCATCCAATCCGCGACTTAAGACAATCAACACAATGATGCCACCCAAAACTCACGACCTGTAGGAGAAATCTACGCTTCACAAAGCCATTTCATCCTACTTAGGTCCAGAGCGACACCAAAGACTCCGCTTTCCTTGAGTCCAAACACTGCCAAATCCTTGGGTGAAGTCTCTTTCGGGCACCAAAATCTACACCCCAAGGCTCCAAAATAGTGTCCTCGAAGGTCACAACTCATCCTGAGCACCTCTGGAGACACCTAAAACACTGGTTGACTAGATGCAACCAACTCTCGCCATGCTTCTACTGCGCCACTCTGATGTACATCCTGGTCAGAAACACTCCAAATACCACACCACAAGCTCAGTAACACATCCCATCACCTTGGAAACCTCCTTTGAACCATGGTACGAGGGGAATTCTGGTCACTAAGACACAACAAAGCTCTATGTAGATCTAGAGTGCATTAACAGATCAACGAACCTAAGCACTATCTACCTCTAGGACCTTCTTCCTAGACCAGCACTCCATTGGATTCAGAGCACAACTTCCACTGTGGCCAACACCAATCACTTGGGTGGACAGTTCCTCCTGTGATTCTCCCAATTGGTAAGAATCACAAATCACAATGTTGGCTCACCGCAACTGGAACTTATCCCAACCTAGAAGAACATTGGTGGACTCAACACGACTCGTTGCTACGGTAGCCTTGCAAGTCCAGATGTGAGACCGTCAAAACACGCTTAAACCACTTATTAAGAGTGAAGCTCACATCAAGGATACTACAATCCAGAGTCCAGGGCCACAAGAGTCACTATTTCAAGTGAAATACCACACCAATGGTAAGAACCACTCAGGAGTCAAACTCAAATGGATCTCCAATCCATAACAACTCCCAAAAAGAGTGTCCAACCAACACGAGCTGCTCTTCCTTCCTAACAGGCCTCTCTACGATGCCATTATCTCGAAGGTACCTCTGCTAGACCCCTGAGAGTAGTTCATCTAAACCAGGAAATAACCTCTTGGAGGAAAACACGTGGAATCACAACCACCAGCTCGACCAGCGACACCACCAAACGAGACGGGTAGTCAACTCTACTTGACTCACCCCATCTCCGCCACAGAAACCCAAAGAACCCAAGTAACCACAAGAGAAAAGAGATCTCCACAGATCGAACAACACCAAGCCATTCAATCCACCAGCAAACAAAAAAACAACTAGGCATCTCCAACAAGATGCCCCAAAGGAAACACTAGAGAGATATATCTCCATCGCCCTAATGGCACCAAGCCACAACCACCAAGCCAAACTGGGTATCCAGGCAAGATACCCTAAATCGCACACAACTAGCAACATATTGGGCTAGGCCACTCCTCGACCAAGCCCTAAACAAAATGCGCAACACACCCGTGCGACACCAATGCATGACGCCATGCACACCTCTTCTTAGGTAACCTTGTCCTCAAACAGGGTGTCTGGAAGAAAACACAAAAACATGGGGCCTCATCAGAGCCACCCCAAACAACAACACCTGTCTAGGGACCCACTGAGTCACCTAGAGCAACAAAACACACATCTAGGGACCCACCAAGTCACTTAGAACAACAGCAACACATCAGGAGGCCCACCAAGTCACTCAAAACAAAAACAACACATCTAGGGACCAACTAAGTCACTCAAAACAACAACAACACATCTAGGAACGCACCAAGTCACTAAGAACAACAACAACACACATCTAGGGACCCACTGAGTCACCCAAAAAGCAAAACAACCATCTGGAGACCCACTAAGTCATCTAGACACCACAACAACTATTTGGGACCCACCAAGTTACCCTAAACAACAGCAACACATTTAGGGAGCCTCACGCTTCACCCCAGATGTAACAATAGGAGGACAGAGCTGCAAGCATCATCTCACACCGACACCAACAACCCAGACAGACAATAGACAATGACCACAAACAACCAACAACAATAAACACGAGCAAGAATAAACAACAAACAACCAAAGCAAGTCATAACAGACAAATAGCAATAGCAACAACCATGGAGGGCACACCAAAGGCAAACAACTATTGCACTCTGTCCTCCACAACAAAGCACCAAACAACTCAACATTAGGTGGTAGCTAACCCCCTTAAAGGGAAACATGTCCTTTGATCAACTAATGTGGGGTGTCTAACCTCCTTAAAGAAGTAGACACCTCCTCTACCACACCCTGCTCCCTTTGCAAGCGTAGCACCACAAATAGACTAGTACCAATTGTAGACGTGAGCAACCTCTAGGCAACATGATGCGTCTGACTTCACACATTGCAAGGTCTCCTACCTTGCTAGCCAACATAGAGTCTCATCTAGAAACAACTGCCACCACACCCGCAGGCAACACCATGCTTAATCTACGCAAAACTTGTGGATAACAACACCACACTCCACGGAGATGAGGAACTTTTACGAACCAGTCTGCCTGAGTGAACGTCGCTTCACATTTCACTCCCAAACTGCTACCTCAATAGTAGCTCCAAACAAATTGGTAATCTCCAGATCCAACCACTGAGGAAGACTTTCAACAAGGAGTCGACGTCCATCTCTAATCGAGAATGTAGTCCATCACTCTCTAGGTTCCTTATGGTCCTTCACTCACCAACTTCATCCAAACTAGAGCCAAAGTTGGAGTTGAAGACACTCATCAACATCGTAAGCTAGAAAGCAAGAAAATCGCAAAAATAAAGGTGTAGGAATGCATGATATACAAATTCTATGGAGTCACTTGACCAAATATCCCTAAGCTAGTACTCCTAGGTGGACCTAAGCTCTGATACCAACTGTAACGACCCCCAAGTCGTTACTACTCAACCTAGCTAGAATTTTCTCATTTTATTATTAACTTAAAATTACACTAATTATGTAATTAATCTAAGTACACTTAGCAGAAGCAGAACTAGTAAACAACAGGAAATAAAACTAAACTAAACAATCATCAAAATCCTTGATGTGTGGCAGCGTAACTCATGGTGACCCACACACTCTCTAGGTGAACCAAACAACTCACGGAGTCTGCACACTTTCTAAAGCATCCAGGCACCCACAACAGCAACCACAAAACAAACATAGAGCCTCTGCTTTGCGCAGCACGGTCCTCTCTGGACCAAAACATTCACACCAAAGCCTCGAAGCCTCTGCTCCAAAACCATGGTCTGCTTTAGACCAAAACCATGGAGTTACTACTCCCAAAGCACTATGCCTCAACTAGGCGCAACACCACAATCACTTCTAGGCCAAAGCCTGATTCCCTGAATCAGGACACAACAAAACCACAAGCACAACAATGTGTCGAGTTGCAGTCAACACTGGCCACTAGTAGTCCATCGCAGAGCTACCATGATGTCTGCACTGTCATGGACAACCACCATGTGGAGGAGTCTGCCCTTCCTAGCGTCCTTCCACCTAAAGGAGTCTCACAGGTTTACCACACACCAGGAAAGCCTGCTCACACTACTCTTGGGCGACCTGTCCTCTCTCAAGACAAACCACAGGGTACACCCTCTCAATGTCCTACATAGTCCCCGAACCCCTAGAGGTTCCAACCTCCCAGGCTCAGCCAACACCCACACTACGCCGTGGTACCCATAACAACTAGAGTATCACATCCAACTACGTAGGAGTCTCATACCTCCCGACTCCACTACCACGATACCTCTAGGTATGGACGGTACCCTGGGTCTTCGGCACTCAAGACTAACACCTACCTAGACAACACCTCGACCCATGGACCTCAGCCTTGTCCTTATGAACAACGAATAAGGAGTGTCATACCTCCAAGATCCGATGAGCACTTGCCTCAGCCTCTTTGTCTCTGACCTCAATATAGGTGTCACATCTGACTCTTCGAAGGCATTGTCACACCTTCAGGTCCAGGCAATGTGCCCCCACGGTCTCTCGATCCACCAAAGCAGAAAACCATGGAAATCTCTTTTCAAATGCTTTACAAACCAATGCATTTCTCTTTCCAAAACCTTTTGGAAAATCATTTTGAAAACCATTAAAACATCTTTTCAAAAATCTCACAAAAACTCTGTGCCTAAATGCGTCATGAAAATCGAAACCAAAACAACTCAAAGCACTACCTCGACAGCTCGTCTGTCAAGCCCAGAAAGCCACACCTAGTGCACTCAGAACAATGGGTTTTGGTGCCAAAGTGTATGACACCTACTGGCTTGTGTCTCACATGGGCCACAACTAGCTTAGTGTCAAACACCCAACCGTGCTATTGAATATCTAATTCAGCATCCCATGCCAAACCATACTTCAACTGTAAATCCTAGGGTTAATTATGAACCCTAAAGTCCAACTAAGCCATTAAAGGGAGAACTTAGTAATTCTAAATTCTATTATCTTTTACTCTATCCATTGCTCAAGTAGAATCTTACTAGTCTTTTTTAGGCAATCCTTAGGCCATCTCTATTGATTATCCTAACTTTTTACAAATCACTAAGTTACCCATGTTATTAAACCTCCATTTAATAGGGTTACCAATACAAACATGCAATGTAAGACCCCAACTCAGCAACCAGACCAATCTGTCAGGTGTGATTGGCAGGTGTGCCTCTCAAGTGCGCTTAGATCTCGTGTTTCAGGTTTAGAGCTTAGAGCTCTGTACCCATGGAAGTCGGCACCCATCCAAAGCCCTAATCATGAAACTCAACAAACAAGATACCAAACTAGAGGAAATCATGCAAGCAACACAATGGAATAGGAATCAACCAATTCCATGTACCACAGCTCAAGAAATCACCGAAAAACACTTTGGATGAATAGTATAAACCAAGATTAAATTTTAGAAACTAAAAATCACACAAGCAACCAAAAATTACATTCCACATACCAGATTGAAGAACTCACCGAGCTCGACAGTCCGGGACAGAATTCATGAGAATCCGTCACCCGTGACTCTAGAAATTTGAGAAAAAGTGTTGATAACACCATACCCCATAAATTCTCCAAAATTCTAAAAAACATACCCCTATGCATAGTGTTGTTATAAATGCCCTATAAATTCTCAAAAATCACCATAAATTCTCCAAGCATCCGTACACATTCAATTCACACTAACATACCCCTATGCATTTGTGATCATGCCGGTGGAACCCCTAGGCGGCTCACCAAACATTACTCCGGTGTGCGGAAACACACTGGGAAGTCTGATACAGTCACGACAAAAATGATGAATCCAGAGGAAGAGACAAGACTCAGAAACACCAAAGGGAAGACAAAAAGGATAAGGAAAGGAGTCGCCACCTAGTCTTTTAATGGAAAGACGAGGAAAACCAAGAAAACACAAGAAAATCACGAAACAAAACAAAATGCAGAATGC
>JAMKQA010089907.1:0-11811 GCA_024699735.1 Posidonia australis
AAACATCAGAGGATGCACTCTGGAAAAGTATGCAGTAGAAATCATTCTGTAAAACTTGGAAAACCCATGCTTTAAAAGTGCTAGAAATGCAAATGCAACGATAATGGACCTTGTGCTCAAGGGTCAGTAGCCTCACACAAGATCCAACCTATTTAAGCTAGATGAAAGATGCACAATTCAACCAGGCCACCGGATCATGGGGCAATGCACATGGTTCTCCTCAAAGGAGAAAGGTGCAATCGGCCTACCAGATTCAGCTTGGAACTGAATAATAAAACAAGGAAAACAGATGGAAAACAATCTGATCAAAAGCTGAAAACATGCAGGTGATATCTTGGCACATCAGAGAATCAGTCATAAAAGAAACAAACTCAAAACCCTACGATAAAGTCATGCAAGCAACGATGCAATGCGAGTGCTCTGATCTCTGGCCAGTCTGGCGCGCCTGCTTGGTGCGCCAGATGGATGCGCTGATTGGGTGCGCCTGAGTGGTGCACCCCAGGGAGTCTGGATCAAACTGCAATCTGATCCAGAATCCACCCCAGCAGAGATTTAGGGCGATTCATGCTAATGCAAATGGGTTCATGCCTTTATTAAGAACTGGAAATATGGTGTGGATGCATAGGATCAAGGATCATCATGTAAATCATGCATTTGAAACCAAAGCAAGGTGATGGGTTCATGTATGAAAACATGCAAAATGTCAAAGCAAACATGATCTGGATATTGCCAATCAAAACATATGTAAATGACGATCATAAGCATGTCTTTATGTGCAAAACATATATGGCAAAATGTTGTGCAAGGAAACAGTAAAAAAAAGATAGCTCATGCAGATTTTACACTAGAATCAAATGTATAGATTAGCATGGAGATTATTTTGCATAAGGAGCAAGCATGTTTATCATAAAACTTTATAAAAACACAGACAAATCAGATCACCATATACGATTTCAAGCATGTTTTATCATGATTCTGAAATGAGATTCAAAAGCGAAAGAAGAGGTAGTGCGCCTACCTCTCAAGATGTTCCTTCTTGAAGTAACAAAAATAAAGAGATCCTTGTTGCTTTGGAAGGATCAAGGAGGCTTTAGGACGCAAGGGAGTGCTCCAGAGAACGAATATAGGTTGCTGGACGGAAGGAGAAACTCGTGCAGGAAGCTGGCTCAGAGCAGAATTGCAGAATTCTGTGTTTCTAACTTGAGCTCAGGATTTCTAACCTCTCCCTATGGTTGCCTATGGGTGTCCTTATATAGGATTTTCACATGGGTAACTCATGGGAAGGTAGGGGGCCTCGTAGACGAAAAGCCTGGAATATTCCATGGTATATCTGTCGCTAGAGGTAACAGCCATGGGAGGTGGAAAGCCAGCAGCCCGCAGCCTGCGAAGTGGCTGCGCGCCTGGGATGTGCGTCAGCTAGGTGCGTCTGCTATGTACGTCTAGCAGGTGTGCCTGGCATGTGCGCCTGCTAGGTGTGCTAGCTAAAAGTGCTGGTTAGATGTGCTAGGGAGGTGTGCTAGCTAGGTGTGCTAGAGAGGTGTGCTAGGGAAGTGTGCTAGCTAGGTGCTCTCTCTAGGTGCTCTCTCCTACCTATGGGAGTTCTAGTTGGGTTGCGGGCTTGCTATAGGCTTGGGATTAGTCTGGCTAATGGGATTCAAGGGCTAGCCACATCCAAAGCAACATCTGGAGTCTCATCAATGAGTCACCTCAAAATCGAGGTGTCTACTGATGCCCCTCCCTGAGCGAGGTCAAGGGACGAAAGGAACCAAGACCGATGCTTAATGTTGACAAGATACCCCCATTTTGAGGTTACAGAAGGATGGTGTTTGTTGTAGGCAGTAAGTCACTTATCCGACGGATGCACCAAAAGTCATGACTTGTTGCCAAATGCAAATGCAAATGCGTGCACCTACTGGTCTAAACGCTGGAGATGTGATGCTAATGCATGATGCAAATGCAAGAGCCGATGCAAAACCAATGCTAATGCTGAAAACACAAGGCAGAGAAAACACTAGCAAGAAAATGATATGTTGTCGGACTCATCAGCCGGATTATGAGGTTATCAACCAAAGAGACAGGATATGACAAGCTAAACAAGTCTTGTCAACCCGGCCGCCTGACAACGTGACGGTTGTCAACCGAGTAGTTGAGGATACCAGCCCAAGATAAAAGGGGGACATGACAAAAGGATTGTTTGTCAAGCAAAGCAGGGCCCGGTCCGCACAGACCAAAGGCGAACAAAGAGATTTCGCGCCCGCAAAAACTCAAACGGGAAAACAAAAGGATCTTGACCGCCCGATCAGAAGGTCAAACAACTAGATGTGCTAGGGAGGTGTGCTAGAGAGGTGTGCTAGCTAGGTGTGTTAGCTAGGTTTGCTAGGGAAGTGTGCTAGCTAAGTGCTCTCTCTAGGTGCTCTCTCCTACCTATGGGAGTTCTAGTTGGGCTGCGGGCTTGCTATAGGCTTGGGATTGGTCTGACTAATGGGATTCAAAGGCTAGTCACATCCAAAGCAACATCTGGAGTCTCATCAATGAGTCACCTCAAAATCAGGGTGTCTACAAATAGTCATTACAACAAAACTGTATTTTACTGACAAAAATTTATCGATGAATATATTTCCATTGAAAATTAAATCTACATTGTTATTTGCCACCGAAAATTCCATCGTTAATTAATTATCGACAGAATTTTTGTCTGTAACTAAAATGAAATCTGATATTAACGGAATATTCATCGTTAATAATACAATACCGATGGTATATCCGTTGGTAATTAAAACCTGCATGATGAAAAAAATTTACGGGTTTTTTCATTCTTTCTCGTTAAGTCTCTTCCTCTTCTTCCGCCCTCGACCTATTTCCTCTTTTCCTTTTTCTACTTGAACCTTCCTCCAACGAAATCGACTGCACCTCTAGTCCTCTAGTCGTCGACGTGATCAGTCGCCACCAAGACTTCCTCCTCCTCCAATCTCCTTGAAATGTCCTCCTCATCCTCCTCTAGGATCACCAGCTTGAAGCATCTTTCTTGTCCTCCTCCTCCAGGATCACTAGTAATTCATAAGCCATATTATAAGTTTCCATTTCACACAAGGGTGGTAGTACAATACCACGATCACAGTGGTCACATTTCCACCACTAAGAGGTCTGAAATGACACATCAAAATTTAAATACCGATGTTGGACAATTTAAACATGTTATAATTGAATAGAGCACATCAGAATATGAGGTTAATATTATATCATTTAGTATTATACCATTTAGTGTTTTTTCTAAAATGTAATCCAAACAAGTCTTCCATCCAATACTTTTTCACGGAAGTCGTGATCAACCTTTTTTTGGTTCGAGATTGTTATAGACAAGAAACCTCTTTGCCATAACGTGTGGACTACGCTGATAAAAAAAATAAAAATTAATAAATAAATAAAAATAAGAAGAAGAAGAAGAAGAAGAAAAACCCCCTATGTGTTGCAAAAATGACTAATGACTGGGATTGAGTGAAGTGCGTCCCAAGAATTCCAGAGCAACATGTAAAGTCATATGGCAGTGCAAAACAAAGAAGTCAAATCACACTTCCAGAATATCTTGTTCGCTTTACTGCACATTTCACATTTGCACTTGTGATGCCAACACACACGTGTAGATAGGATTCCCCATTAACTCCATTTCATTCACGAATATTCTATATGCTTTGTCCATTCCATGACAACATCTCTTGTCAAGCACGCAAAAAATGAGCTTGGATACATATGATATTCTTCTCTCCATTAGTTTCATAGACAGGTGTCTTATGGAAAAAAGGGCGAACCAAAGATGAACACATAAAGTTAAGATGGATGTGTGTTTGGAAAGGAGATGGAGAACGTTGGGTGGGAAAACATAGACGATAAAGTGAGAGGAATCGTTTTGAGGTTTGAGATGGATTGAATCATTGAAACGATGATTTATTGGAATCGGCCAAAACGTTGTCATTAGCTGACAGTGTGTATTATTTGAGAGTTGTATTATATGAGGTAATGTGCTTTATTGCTTCAAAATTGAACAACTATAGATTCACTTATTTCCTGTTTGATGAGATGACATTTGAATTACTAGTAAAGCTTTGCATCAAATATTTGAAATGTCATTGACTAATAAATTGTCTTGTTTATTATAATCTTTATTGGAATAATCTCTGTTTATTTGTAACTGACTAATAAATATTATGTTTATTGTAGAGAATATCTCAGTTGAATAGTTCCAATCGAAAGAAAAAGAAAATGAATCATCACACTGAATCGAACTCGTTTGCTAAACTTCGTCAAGAAATGGTATATTATTTAATCGAATTAAAATAACATACTCATTTATTTATTGTAATATTATAATACCTGAAATTATAATTTTCCCTTTTTATTATGTTCCTAGTAGAAAGAGAAGGAACGTAGTCCTACAAGATTGAAAATGATGAGTCAAACATATGTTCCAAAGTTAGATCATTGTAATAATAAGATCATCGTGAGTGTATTGCATAACTATAAAATATATTTATATTAGCATATGATTATTGTTTTAAATGAAATATATTTTGATGCAGAACAAGATAAACGAAACAATCTTGACTCAACAAACTGAGAGCTCCTCACGTGGCTTGGATGAAATTGAAGATATCACGATTACTCAAGTTTTGGACCTTCAAAAGTCAGATAGAGTCCAACTAGCTGGTATTGGTATTGCTACATCACACAATCTGAGGTTTCTACATGACGCAACTCTTAGAGTGGCTAAGTTGCAAAATGAGATAGGCACATTAAAGATATTCACTGTTAATATATTTTTTAATGTTGAAAGCTAACATTAATGTGAAAACTAATAAATTTTTTAAGTTCTATTCTTCAATTTTTATTGTTGAAAACTAATATTAATTATGTGTAGGAGAATGACAAGTATATGGTCAATTTTATGCAAAAGATTGCTACGTATATTGGCATAGATCTCCGAGATGATATTCCTGTTGGTGTTCAAGAGATCTTGGTACGTATTAAATAGAATTAAAATGTAAGAAGTTATTACTTTTCCTGTTTACGTAATTATTTTTTAAGTAATTCCTGTAAGATCAAAAGGCCTTTCAGAATTCGTGTTGCTAATTTCAAACTTTGAAATGATTCTCTCTTCTATGCTTGAGAATGCTGAAAAGTGTTTCCTTTGAATTGATTTCTAAGGAAGATAATAAAATGCTTACTGTTATTCCTTTTACAATAGCATAATACAAATGAAGAGAACATGATCTGTGGCAGATTGGGTAGTCATTCCTTTACTGTTATTTGTTTTAATCAGAGTTCTTTACAGATTTGGCTTTGGGAAGGATTGGGTAGATATGATTAAAGCATGTGTTATGAACCGGTAAATTGATTGAAATGGGCATCCAACCTGTAAAATGTGGTAGGGGACAAAATCTTAAAAATTGGTTTTGTCAGTGTTTCTCTATTTCAATCTATCAGATTTTTATGCGATGGATGCCAGTAATTATCTTTTCTAACAGACAAAATTCAACTCAACTGAATGTATGAACTAGGTTCTTGTTTATGTCTTGCTTTAATTAGGGGTTAGTTTATTTGTATGGAAAAGAGGTCTCCTGTGTGTCGAATTGACAAATTGTACTTCTGTATATTGACACAATAGATACTAAATACAGGCCTCAAAATTAGCCAAAGAAAATGTTAAGGGTGTATTTGGTAAACTTTTTTGGAGTCTGAATGAGTTAGAATCAAAATTTTGAGCATAAAATGATTCTGGGGTTGGAAAAAATGAGTTAGAAACACTTTTTTCCTTCGTTTTCCTCATACTAATTGGATTTCCAATCCATCTCATCTCCATACTGCCATTTCCTGTCTTCCAGCTATAACCATACAACTTTGATCGCCTCTCTTCACCGATAACTGTCAAGTATGCCATGTAAACAAGGTCTGTTGACAAATGGAAGACCTCAAAGTGAAGGCAGAAGTGGCTTCCAAAACACTTGTAGATCTAGCAGAAACATCATAGAAATAAGAGAGGAAAAGAAAGCATTAGATCTTTCAAGAAGAACATTAGTAATCTCAAACAGAAATCAAACCACAACTAAACATGAAACGTCCATGCAATGAAAGGCATTTCCATACTAGCTTGATATACGATTCATATAAACTAGCAAGTTCAAAACACATAATCATGCCTAAACACTGAATAAAACAAAGTAAGATTATGACACCAGAGATTTTTGTGGGTAATGACTTACAATGGGATTCACTAAGTAACCTTCTCTACAGATTAATGGAGGGAAATAATGGCAATGATTGTGGAACCCTCGATGTTAATCAATCGATGGACATTCTCGAGATGTGTTACAAGTGCTTTGGTAATTCCTAGAACAGTGCAAGGAGAACTTGGATAGGGAAAATGGAAAGCAAAAAATGATTCTGGGTTGAAAAGTGTCTGGGAGATCAGAATAACTATAGCTGTCTTGAGTACATAATGACGAGTGTATCACGAATTTATGTATTTATATTTGACATATCAAGTTAAGTTTTTATATTTAGAAAATATGTAATTGTATCTTTTTCTAATTTTTTCTTCAATTCTTTACAGGATAAAGTACGACGTAGTAAGCAATCAAAGGTGATTTTTTTTGTCACAAGTCTTTATGAAATTAATACTTACTTTTATGACAAATTACTGAGTTAGTTTTTCTACTTTGTTATTTACAAGTTGAAAACAATACTTCATTCGCATCTCATTCATGAAGTTCAATTTTTTTTGTTTCTATGATTGATATTTGTTACATTTTTTTTATACTTAACATTGTTATTCTAGATATGTATTTGACATAATGTTAGATGTATAAGCTCAATTGTGTACTTTTCACGGATATACTTTTGTATATATGTCTAATGTTATACAATTATTGTATATATGAATTTATTTCAACTTGTGTTACAGTTTCTTTTTCACATGGTATTTAATTAATTATGTTGTTGCAAGTTGACTCATAATTTAAACAGGTTTTCAAAAACATTAAGAATTTCTTTTTGTAAAAAAAATTAATAAAATACCGACAGATTATCCCTCGATATCTAAAATAATATTCAACGGAATTACCGTCGCTAAAAATATAAAATACCGATGATTTTTTCGTTGGAAAAGTTTTAATTTATCGACGGAATTTCTGTCGTTATATTTTAAAACAAATTCTAATAATTACCAACGGAAAAAAGTTTTACCGATGGAAATTTCAAAAAATCCGTCGCTAAATAAGAATACTGACGTCCATTATGATTACGGAATCTTACTGATGGAATATCTATCGCTATTTAAATTTACCAACAGAATTTTTATTTTACCGACGAAAATTTCATCCATAAATCCGTCAATAAATAACAGTTTTGTTGTAGTGAGTTGATATTGATATGTTGGATCAATATATGATGTAGATTATATCCTACGGTTGAAAATTTAATATCATCTATGGATTATAAAAATAATATGGGGGTTCAATTTATCTAAAATGAGCCTTAACGTCATTCAATTTTTTCTATATACACACTCACTCACTCGTTTAAAATGAGCCCTATCTTAGGCCTCATAAATATTTCATTATATATTAATTATATGTAAAATCTAAACCTTAGATATTAATGTAAATTATCTACAAAGACTATAGATTAAGAATCAAGTCAATCCAAAACTTCTAACTTAATAAATTAACTTGTAAAAATTCAATGATTTCATATTAACTAGTAAAAAAGGTGATTCTATGAATTCATTATTTCTTGAGATATAATTTTTAAAATCACTTGATTTTTAAAAGGTAAATATCATGATGAATGTTGATCAAATTTACCATTTAAATTTCACATCTGATGCATAGATTTTAAGTGCATATAAATTCATGATTTATAGGCTTATTTTTATTTAGAAATTTTAATCAATCTATGATACCTATAATTGAAATTTTGAAACCAATTGATTTTTTATACATTGATTTTATATATGATGTTGATCATATCCTATTGTTGAAAATTTGATATCACTTACAGATTATGAAAATAACATAAGAGCTCAATTTACATAAAGTAAGTCCTTAAGCTCATTCAATATTTTCCCTCTATATATATATAAACCCCACAATTTTGAGGCGACTTGTCGACATACCTTTTAAAAGGACTTGCTCTGGATGTGGCAAACTTAACCACATTTCCCAAGACCTAGACACAAGACCAATAGCCCAATTGGTGGTCCAATTAATCAAGTACAAACCCAAACCTATACTAAGCACACCAACGTGGAGCACCAAATTGGAGTACCATCATGGCACACCACTCTGAAGCACCATCATGGCGCACCAACATAGAGCATTGCCCTATTTTCAAACCACTAACTATTGGATGTTTGACTTCCAATTCTTTTAACCACCAACTTTGAAGTTACTATTATGCCCTCACAATGGTTTCTATTCCCATCAAATTGCCTATACACATGCATGCGATTCCCGTGGAGATCCATGGAATGCCAATCCCTTTGGGTTCCAAGGCTTTTCACCTCCCTGGTCATTTTAAACCCAAATCATAGTAAACCTTTCTCTCTCTTCTAGCTAGCTAGAATCCCTGGGCTCTCCACCTCCCTCTACATCCTCTCTAGCACCTGGACACACTTCCACCTCTACTCTCCTAAGAGAGAAAGGAAAGCCTTGCACCTTGCACTTGAGAGCACCCCCAACCACTGCACCACCTTCTCCAGTAGCCTACCAGCACAACTCCAATCCACCTCAATAGCTTACCACCCTTGAGAGAGGAGAGTACATTAGCCTAAGAGCAGCTCCTCAAGCACCCCTACCTTGCCTTCCATCAAGTTGTGTCCAAAGCCTCGAAAGAAGCCACCACCAACCATCGTCGGGAGGCAAAACTTCATCGTTCGACATAGGTAAGCATGTTGAATTTTCTTTCATGTGTTTTGTTATATGTGTTTTTCTTCCTATTCAATAAGCTTCATTCCAATTTATTTGCATCCGTTTCACATAGCATGGTTGCATGCATAACAAACACTTGCACCATATCATTTACTGCATCTCCAGCCTCCTCCTCTGCCCTGTAAGGTCCTGGAGTAGCTTGCTAGAGCTTGTAGCCCATCCCCATGGCTGTGAAGCTCCAAGGTAGCCGGTAGAATCCATCATTGGGCAAGAGAGATGGGGAAGATTGGGCATGCCTTTTCGATGGAATTTCTTTGTATGAATGTGTTCCTTGGCATCAAGTAGGAATGAAGCATTTGGCCTAGGTTGGCATTCAAGCTTGTTGTTTGAAACAAAGTACCTGGGACGCACCAAGCTAACACACCAGGTTGGAACACCAACCTGGTGCACCTGTCCTGTTTCAGGGTGTAGACAGTGACTTTGGTACTTTATTTTACGTGTTTTGCCGGATGCTTTCGATTCTTATATTCCTGATATTTCTTCATGAATGTATTACACTCGCTGTTGCATGATTGTTTACATCATACAATCATGTTAGCACTAGATTAGCACTTGAATTGGCAAGGATGCTTACTATTCATTCTCTTACGGAACGAGTACTCTTTTGGATTTCAACGCAATTTCTTTGTGTCAACACTTAATTTAGAGTCTGAGTAGCATGGCTGAGCAATAGGCTGTGTCCCACAACCTATTTTATTTGCATGACATTAAGCACTTGACTTTAGGCATAGGCATTCAAGGTATTGCATTGCATATTG
This sequence comes from Posidonia australis, assembly GCA_024699735.1. NCBI lineage: Eukaryota > Viridiplantae > Streptophyta > Magnoliopsida > Alismatales > Posidoniaceae > Posidonia > Posidonia australis. The sequence continues at coordinate 9,740 of JAMKQA010089907.1, forward strand.
TCCTTTGGCATACAGAAACAAGATTCAAGCCAATGTAGCCATTTAAGTGAATGAAAATCTATGAAAGACCGACTTGTCGGGGGCACGAGGGTTCCTAATACCTTTTTCGTGCATAACAGGGATCATTACCCTATTTTGTCTGGCACGCAGTGACCTTTCCTCTGACACGGATCATGTATATTTGCATCATTTTCATTACTTTTGTTTGGTATTCCTTGTCTCCCATTTTTAAGTAGATTAGGTGAAGACTCCAATCTTTTCTTATTGCACTTTCACCCTAGTTTTTACCATGACTTTGCTTGGTCTTATGTGTTCAGCCTATCATGCCTCGCACAAGGTAATTGCCAACATGGTTACAATATATATATACACATACATACATACATGCATACATACATAAATATATATATATAGAGAGAGAGAGAGAGAGTACATATTTATTGCCTACTCCCTTAAATCTCAAAACTATTATTGTCTCCAAGAAAAATTGGTTTCAGGTTTTGTTTTTTGATATTTAAAAATTAAAATAGTATTTAAACCACTGCACCTCCCCGTCCTTCTCAAATCCTAAATCAACCCTTCATCCCCGCACCCACCTCCTTGCACCACCCCCTCCCTGCTCTGACCCATCCCCTATGTTGACCCATCTCCCTATGCTGACACGCCCCTTCAACGTTGACTCACCCTCCTCCGTCACCTCCAACCCCACACCAACACACTGCCTCGCCTTTCCTCGTTGCCCCCACCCGCACACCAACTCACCTTCCTCTTTGTCTACACTCGCACGCTAACACTCCATCAGAGATCCCATTGTCAAGCGGATCCCATCACCAGCGAGCGGATCAGAGAGATCGGAAGATCGGGAGCGTTGTCGACTCCGAAAATCGTCACTCCAACCTTTTTTTAATTTTTAATTTTTAATTTCATCCTATACCCTATTGCTCAAGTGCATTCAGCCCCTATTGCTCCAATTATGTCACTTCGTCGATCTTCCGTACTCCTCATTCATCAGATCTGCAAACTTGTTCAACCTTGCGGTGTGGTAGTGCTCGTTCTCTGATCTGTTGCACTCATCGACGAACCAAAGGTTGTCCTTGAAGATCTCAAACCTCTGATCCACCTTGTCGAGCACATTGCAGTAGCACTTCCCGTACGTCTCTAGCCACATGTCGAACATGGCCCTCACCTCCACCTCCGTTTGGAGAATGCTCCCTCCACCATCTCTGACGGTGGCAATGGAAAAGGGCAAGATTATTGTTAAGATCATGTTCTGTGTCATTGTCGAGAAATTCACCAAGAAACTATTTTGTATTCAGTTTAGTAATACTGAACTGAATAGTGAAAAGTTGGGTTTTTAAATTTTGTATATAATTGTAATTATGAAAATATTTTGTATTCAGAACAGAAAAATTGTTATTGTTTTAATATTACTAAATTGTCGATCAATGTAATGTTTTTAATCAAATGTAATTGCAGTTACAAATTTATTTCTTATTCAGTTCCGTAATACAAAACTAAAATAAACATTTAGTAACACTAAGCATTTAGTAATACAAAATTATTTTTTATTCAATTAAGTAATACTAAACTGAAATACTAAACTATTTTTTACTCAAATTAATAAACACCGCACTTAAATATAATTTAAAAAAATTTACATTTTTTCATCCAAAGAGAAACAACTAATGGTATTATTTCAAATAAGGTGGTTTTAATTATGTTTGTTGGATTTAGATCAAAGTTTCCGATCAATCTTCCCTCAAATAAGCTAATTTGAGAGAGGATGTAATTGATCTAGCACCTATATATATATATATATATATATATATATATATAGGAGTCGGTTCAGTTGCATCCTCCCTCAAATTAACTATTTTGAGGGAAGATGCATCATAACTGTTAGATATTGATCTAATGGTTTCTATTGAAACCACTTATTTTGAAATAATACCACTAGTGGTTTCTTTTTGGAGTGAAATTTTTTTCATTTGTTATTTAATTACAGTTAAATGTGGTAGTTATTGATCCAAATTTAAAATAATTTGATTTTTCATTTTTGTATTACTGAATTG